>JBCAUF010000002.1:21160210-21175819 GCA_038406115.1 Haemulon aurolineatum | reverse complement strand
AAAAGGGTTCTCCTATGAGGACAAGCCGAAGAACCTTATATGGTTCTACTTAGACCTTTAATTTCTAAGAGTGCAGTCTGCAGCTTTGGCTTGAGGAACGAGGCCGGACTCACAGGAGACAAGGCCGACAGCGGGGGGGACAAAACACATGACATCAAGCCTATAGCTGTTTGTATTATGTGTTACCTTTGCTCTGCTCTTTGCTGCATCATTCGGAGAATTTGTGAGGGGGGGTCAGCAGCGAGCGGCACCGCAGGCAGCTGCAGCGGCCCTCAGAGACATGCTGAACATTCCCCTTTCTCTGTGTCATCACAGGAGACGGGCCTGTAGCCGTGAGTCAGTCACTGTGCTGCGCTGCAACAGTTATCCGTATCACATATCCACTCTGTTGTTGCCAGCGAAGTCAAGTGCTGCATCCCAAGAGGGGCGGTGTGTGTTTCTGATTGTGATGCTTTCAGATTAAACACAGAGAAGAAGTGTTTTGTCATGTTTGTGTGTCTCACAGACTCAAAGATCAAGACGAATGGCTCTCTGTTTGGCGAGCAGAGGGAGAGCTCTCTTTGTCATGATTTTCACCTGACAGGCATGAGCGTGATGTTTCTCCAGCACACACACACACACACAGTGCCACCTACTGGCAGAGACGGTGCTTTGCATTCCCAGCTGAGGAGGTTCAGCTGCATGAGCTGCTTGTTGTTTTCCACCGGTTGCAGCTCAGACCTGTTCATCCAGAGTGACCTGAGGACAGTTGATTGTTGACTGACAGAACGTAATGAGCCTCACAGGGTGCACTCAAACCAGGGCAAGATTCATTTTGTCTCAAGGCTGGTGATCATCCTTTGATCCTTGGAAATGCTACTTCAACAGATGGTGGAGTTATTTCAGGGTAAGGCAGCCCACTGCATAACCAACTGCTCTAGGTTCAGTGGACTTTCTGTGAGTGGAAAGGATGGTGCACTGTCCCTCTGCACTTTCAGCACTCAAATCAGTCTGAGAAAGTTGCGTGAAAACAATCAGCTGTGTCTTTCTTGCTAACGTGAACATTTAAAATGGATGGGTGTGTCTTTTCTGTGGACTCATTTACATTTGATCAGGTTGAAATGTTGTGTTCTCCACCGTGTTGTTTTCATAGACTGAAATGGTGACTTGCTGGGCAGCTTTTTGGCAATTTTCAGTCAGTTTTAGTCGTTTTTATCACAGATTAATATCAGACAGAGTCAACCAGTATTACATGAAATGTCTTCTTGATGAGTTCTGTTTATAATAGCTGTACCTTTGTGTGTTTTTTCAGAGTGGATAAGACATTCTCCAAGGCCAGAGGCATATGGTGAGTCTTGATTTTTGTCACTTAAACCATACAGTATCATCTGATATGTTTTTATCACTTTTTGCATTTTATTGAATTTTTTGGTTTAACAAACAAAAGGCAGAAAAGGATGACAACTATCTATGTGTACCACTGTCATCTGCATGCACTGTCAAACACTGCTCATCATTTGGAATTATCCATCACAGCATCAGCCACCATAGCTGGGTCCTAACATCTTGCCTATGTCATATATAAGGTCAACATAAAGTGGCAGATACGCCCACGTTTGCATATTCAAGAAATAGTTTCCATATTTTGGTAAAGTTGGCTGCTTTGATGTGTATCAGACAAGTCAGGAGGTCTCATGGAATATAGTCCCTGATTATCAAATATCAACCAGAGATTGTGGGAACCTTACAGGAAATCCACTGAACTAGCGTCTCTATCTTAAACCCTCTCATGCAGAGCGGTCACTATAGCGAACAGCTTTTCAAAGGCCATCTTGCATATGCATGGGTTGTGATGGCATAGATGCACATTAACCACTGGACTCTATTGCATCAGACACAGACAAGAGCAGCTGTAGCTAAAAGCTGATTTCCCTCCATTTTTGTGAAATTTCTGCTGTGCATGATTGGGAAAAATTACATGGTGGGAAAAAAAACCCTAAAATAATCTAGTTGTAGTCTTGTAAATAGTGACCCTACAAGATTGACTGTCTGTAAAATCTAGCCTGAGACTAGTCTGGGACAAAAATCTCTAAAATCTAGTCTTGATGTGAGCTGATCGTCTTTTAGTGTCTTTTCTAAATCCTTTCTAAATCTTTTTAAACTCCTCTGGTGTGTGGGTGGCATAACTCATATTCCTCAATTGCAGTTGTGTATTTTCTAATTTTCAGACATTTTTATATTGTTGTACTCATTACTTTGTCACCCACACAGAGTATTACTATGTTATTTCGGTATTTTCAATAGTGCAGTATATTTTCATTTGAATACAAAAATGCATGTTGTTCACTCAAGTGTGAAAATCTCATTGAAAAACAAACTCAAGGCTTATTTTTTCATTCCCAAGAGCAATAAAAACACATAGGAAAAAAAATGCTGACTGAAGTTGTCATAAAGAACAAATCAGATTACAGCTCTGCTTATTGTCACAGACTCAAATTGGCCTCTTGAGTTTTAAATGTACGTACGAATCAGTCCACCGAGTGAAGTGTAAGTGAGACGAACGAGCCGGTGAGAGGCAGAGCAGATGGGCAGCGGAGGGGAAACAGACCCCCTCTCTGTGCTGCCATCTCTGCGGCGCTGGCAGGGTCGGAGTGCTGCTGAGAGTGGCACGTGGAGGCGGGCAGGGAGCTGAGCGTGCACACCTCATGCCACTGCAGATAGACCGCTCCGCTCCTGACCGCTTCAAGGTGTGGTGGCACGCGTGTCTAGCCCTCGACCCGCTCTGTCTGACTGCGGCAGGTTAAACAGCACCTCGCTGCAGTGTCATCACTCCTTCCCTCTGGAATGCAGATGCAGGAGGACCGCTCTTACCGCCAAGGCCTGCATTACTCAGCAGTGTCTGGGACCTGCTTGCGTGGGACCGCAGTCCGGCCGTCGGGATACCACTGCACCAGACTGTGACAGAACAACTGCAGCTCACCGTGTGGAAGATCAGGAGGAGACACTGGAGCAAAGCAGAGATGAAGAGGAGAACCTAAACGAGGATACAAAACGGCACAGGAGAGGAGAGCATTGTGGGTGTGAAGAGGAGGAAGAAGGAGAAAGGAAGTGAGTGGATGTGGTGACATGACAGGAAGAGAGAGGAGAACAGTAAAGTGTCATGTCTGCAAAACTAAGTCCATTCAGAGTTCAGCAGAGTCACCCATGGTCCTCCACGGCAGCCATGTTCCTGTGTGAGAGTCATGCTCTTCTTCAAAACAAGAAGGAATTCAACAAGCACTGCTTAATGAATTTGGAGGATCCTTCCCACTGTGTTAATTGAACTTGAATGATCTTACATAATCATCAGTGTTCATGCCCAGCAGGACAGACCAATTTCCAACAACAGAACCCGTGGTGCATCAGATATTTCAGCTGCTTTCACAAAGGAGTCTCCACTTTGTTAAGCCTGAGGACAAAAGTTCAATTTACAGAGCGTCTGCAAACTGAGAGAGAGACAAAGTCAAACATCTTCCTCCAAGTGCTGGACGTTGGACAGGATGTGACCGGAGATTGTGAGCCACAAACTCGTCCGACAGCAAAATTATAACAACAAAACCCAGAAAAATGCCGTGCGCACCTTTCCGAATCGGAAGGCCGCGGAAATTCTGGTGAGTTCCTTTTTGAACCTGCTGGATGATAACTGCATGAGCCCACGGTCAAATGGTACGGACACTCCTGTGTGTCAATCACTCAGACTTTATATGTATAGCACCTTTTATATGATTAGTAGAGTTCACCGTACAGTTACACATGACCCTCATGCTTACAATAAGACAGTACAAATGTGAACAGGAAAACAATTTGAAAATAAAGCACACGAGAAATAAAAATGACATAAATGTAACAATAAAACAAATAGAATGACAAAGACAAATAAAACTGGTGAGGGAATAGAACATTTTTAAACATGAAGACAGTAAAATAAATTATTAGATTTAAAACATTCTAACCAAAAGCCAGGAGACATAAGTGGCTTTATTCTATCTAATGATATCAATCTTCAGCTGCACTCAGGTCCTCAGACTCACTGTTTCAACATCAAAACTAAAGGATGACAAAGATCACAGTCAATTTTTTGTTCTGCACTTTGGGATGACTGAACCACTCATTCCAGAGGACCTGAGGGGATGTCCTGGTTCACAGATGGGAAGCATGTAGACAGGTAGACTCTCTGAGTCTGAAGTTTTATCTTTATCATATAGTATATTTTATTTCATTGTCCCACTTTCATATACAGCACAGGTGATGTGTTCTGTGTGTGCGATGACACCTAATCTCTGACGTGTATTTGATGTCAGGAGTGGTTGGGGTTTGATCCTTAGACTCTCGTTGTTGATTAAATGTTAAATGACCATCTTGCTTGTGGTCATTGTGGGTCGTGCGCGATGAACAGATGATCCTCAAGCTCCGTCTCCGGTCTCTCCAGGGGAGGCCTGTAATTGGTCGTAATCCTGTCTTGCTAAGCTCCCCTGATGGGAGGAAATGGGAGAGGAGGGTTAGTGTGGATAATGGCCATACGGAGATGTTGTGTAAGAGCCTCTCTCTGTCTCTGCGACACACATACAGTACGAACATACATCCAGACGCCTCGCTGTCCCTGCAGCACGATGGATTATTGTGGCACGTTGACCATCGTATGACTTCCCGCACAGTCTGTAATCCTACTGTCATATCCATGCTTCAGATCACCTGACCTTCATGCAGGACAGGTATGCACTTTTGAACCACCCTTGGGTGCTACCCTCTGCCGAGGAAGAAGATTCAGGTTAGATGTTAATGAACTTTACTGAGGATTTCAGCCTTTGCTTTGAATGCAGTAATTGACAAAAGACAGTCTGTGTTTTTCTCGTTGTCACCTCTGCTGGATGTTTGAGCCTTGCCGAGTTCGTGTTCGTGCAGAGTTTGACATTTACAGGCTGTCCTCACATTCATCTGCTGCAGAGGGAGAGCTTACCTGTGCTCACTTAAATCTGATTTTGTGACATCACACCTAGTTTGGAGCCAATCATATATCATATCCAATGTGCAGCTTGCAGAAGTGTGATGTGGAAACATGAAACCTCCAGGGATCACACACTGAGAAAGTAAGAGACATCTTGTGGCCTGGAGCTAAACTTTTTAAATGAAAAATGTTTGCATATTCATTTTTGCACTTCATTAGATTTTTATTTTACCAGGTAGTTACTTTACTACATTACTGCTTTTGGTGTGGGGAAAGCCATATCAGACATAAATAAGTAAAAACTGAGTATTTTAATTTTACACTTTTAAAACACTTTAGATTCGAGCAGAGCAGCAGTCTTTGATGTTTGCTGGTTGCTCTGACCTGTACTGATAAAAGGTTGGGAACACACAAAGTGCAGCTTGGTTGGCATCCACATAAAATATATTTGTTACCATGTATTTGAGTGTTTTGTGTATAAAAACAATATTCTAGAATATTTTACAACACACTTATGCATGTACTGTCTGCAGAAAGTGCTACACTGAACAAAAAAAGGCTTAAGTCATTATGATGAATGGTGTTTTTCATTCATCATATTGTTTTACATTGAGCACATCAGTGTTCAAATGGTTCTTATATATGTCTATTCATATGATGGTTTGTGTATCATTTGAAAACAAAATACCATTTTGAAAAGAAATAACGTTGTTTTGAATGTAAAGTTTCAGTTTGCAGGAGAATTGATGGGTTTTTCCCATTATGTATGTGTTTTTGGATTTGTGTGTAGAGTTCTGAGAGTATGAGGCATGCTTTCAGAAAATGTGTGTAAACAATCGAGAAAAACTGTAATAAGTACATTAAATTGGTCCTCATGTCAGGTTTCCTGACTTCAGAACCTTTTGAGACGTTCCTCATGTGGATGTTTTAATGGGCACAAAGTTCAGAGGGATCAAATATCTATTGCTGTGCTCGGTGCGTAATGGTGCTCCAAAAACAGCTTATTGTATTGCTGCTGAGTGACCTCGCTATTTATTTCAGATTGTGTGATGTGATTCGTCGTTCTATTTTTACGATGCCAAATTCTGGAGCCGTTTCATCCTTTGTGTCCCGTCTCTGCCCATAAACACTTGAGAGGTGTCACTGTAAACACTCCTCTGTTTGTGCGCGCTGATTTCCCATGAGATGTCACTCTGAATCATCCTCCGCACACGCGCCGACTCGGCACACGCGCCCTCCGCCGCACTGCGAGCGAGGCTGAGCCGGGTGTCAGTTCGCTTGTGCACGCTCATCTGTGTGTGTCAGGCTGAGTTGTCTGGAAGAGTGGACATAGTGGGAGAGCAAACTGTCAAGCCCAATCAGACTAGACCGTCTCTCTGCGAGTCTCCTGCTGTCTGACCAAATATAGCACCAAAGTGACAAGCTCGCCCCGGGTTCTACCCGTCTCAATAATCCAAATCCTGACATGTCACCCACCATCCAGCACCAGCACAAGATGTCTTGAAAAAAAACAGAAAGCTCAGATGACAGCAGGCTGTCGAAGGTTAAGATGAGTGCCAGGCAACTTTGACAGGACCGTTTCTGTTTAACTTTATCTGATTCTTGACGCTTTTCGGTGGCAAAGTTGTTCTGCCAGCTTTTCTGAAGTTCACTCGCCTGCAGACAGTCTCTTGTGGCTGCAGGATCTTCGGAGGACAGGGCTCCTGGTCTTGTAGAGGCAGCCATGCTTTTTATTCTTTGTGTTTGGGGACGGTTGCCTCTCCAAGCATACAATCGGGGATGTGTATATTCTGTGTGGAGCCTCTTTATTGACACCTGTCATGCTGAGGATGATGTGGTAAGTCTGAGGAAAGAAAAGGACCTTCTGTTCTCCGATCTCCTCGTGGTCTTTCTCTGTCATGGGAGAGGAAATCTCATAATCAAAATCTTTTGCACATTCCTTTTGAGATGTTTTCCCTGTGGTTGTTCTTGTCTGGATTGATGGGAGGGATGTACGCCTCCTAGATCAAACGACGTGAGGTTTAATGTCACTGAATGCACTCGCAGCTCTAATATCAAACACAAACGTGCTGTGAAGTGTTTCCGCAGTTGAAAAGGCACATCTGCACTGGTGTGATTTCCCCAGGGGGCGTGTTTCCACGGAAATCTGGACAGTGACATTGTGAGAGATATGCAAGCTGGAAAAAGTCACCTCTTGGTAGAGCGAACATGCCTTATTCAAAAACACCTGCTGTACCTGGCCTTTTAATGCATACTCAATATGGCCAACTGTCAGGGGAGACGGCATCAAGGAGTCCCCTCACGTATCACATCCAAGCAGATGTTTTATTATTTATAATTCTTTGTATGCAGCATTTGATTGTACATCCAGTTTGTATTTTTCTGTCACTGCCATGAATACAGTAGTGTAGCTCGTACCCTCAAGTCAGAGCAGTTGGTGTGTTTTAGTGTATTGATAAGAGCTACTGAATGACGTTTCCATATCTGACTGTTTGTGTTAAAAGGACTTTTAGTGGTCCATTTCCCTGGGGAACAAACAGCTCCTCAGACTTATCTGCTTTTTGAATTTTGTCCAATGTTTGCCTTTGTGTCTGATTGTGGCAGGGGTAACTTTTATTGCAGCAGGATAAAAGGTGCCAGGAAGGTTTCAAGGTTTTCCAAAGCTGATTGGGGAAAGTCACAGAGTGGCTTTTTGTTACATCCTCCTTGCACACAGGATAAGAAACCTAAATGAAGTGTGCTCAGAAGGTTAAACAGTGTATTCATGTAACCGAACTTCCACCAGAATGAACCGTTTCTGAGTGGAATTCAGATCTGTCTGTCTGGAGCCTTTGAGGCTCAAAGTGCAGTCACATATACACCAGACAAGTCACTGACACAAGCACCGCTGAGGGAAACCATTTCACACCGGAGACAATCATACTCCAATTTCTTTGAGTGCTTCAGGTCATTGGTGGGATGAGGGCAGAGCGGACAGGGCAATTCCAGCAGCTATTTGTGTGGTAATTCATAGGACATGTGCCGCTCGTATCTCTGGCGGTTGGAGGACTGATGGCAGGCAAGGGAGCAGGTGTTGCTGCTTCGCAATGAATTTGAAAAGATCTATGAGGGTGGTCAGTTCCTAACACATGAGCCTCTCACTGTCATCACTGTAATGTATGATGACACAGTGGAAACAAGATCGCTGAGCTGCGCAACTGAGTGACCTGACGTAAATGTTCATACACATTATAAACAGCTTACATGTCAAATAACTTGTGTGGGGGGGTGTCGACAGTGCTCGTACATTAATTGAGGTCAAATCTCAGGGTTAGTAAGTGAATGTTGACAAGGAGACAAGGTGTTAGTGTCATATTACTCAGAGACCATGAGGAGTATCCATTTTGATTTATGCTGATAGAGTTGAACTGTTTTTAAGCCACACACACAGACAGAAACTGAATTCTGCTATTGACATTTTGTGATGAAATGTCTCACAACTCTGCTTCTTGTGAAATTTGGCACATTGAGTCACGGTCCCCAGAGGATGAACCATAATCACTCTGGTTATCTTCTGATTTTTGTAAGTGTCTTCACAAATTGTATATGGATGCCGTTAAATTAGGTCGGACATTTCTGACCGTGTTAGGATGAATACATAATCTTACATACATCCTGTAACTTTTTTTTTGACTCTCTCGGTCAAAGATTCATTTGTTCCTTCACTGAATATTTATACCTAATGCCAACAAAACTGATGACATTCCTATCAACCTATCAAACAGCAAGCTCAAATAGTCACTTTGCTGACATTAGTATTTAGCCATAGCACCACAGTGCTACAGTAAGTATAGCCTCACAGAGCTGCTAGCATGGTGACACTCTTCTCTTATACTTCATAAACTACCAGCTCTCTGTGCATTTGAGGAATAATAACACTTACAGTAGGATATTTCTGCCTCTAGAGGTCAAGTCAAAACCATGGAAACAGAGGATGCAGTTTCATGATATTGTGACGTAGTAACAGTTGGAACATTTGGGATAATTTAAGTCAGCTTAAGTCAACAACATATATAACATAGGTCTAGTCTAGTCTGGGAAATATTACATCATATATATATATATATATATATATATATATATATATATATATACACATATATATGTATATATACACACACAGTATACTGTCTACTGTCACGCCCTGCGTAGCTTTTGAACAAGAGAATCCATTGTGAGAAAAACAGGTCATAGTTATAATATCTGCTTCAAGCCCCCCTAATGTAGTGCAATTACCCACTTCAAAACAAGATATTAAAAAAAAAAAAAGCTACATGATTATCAAACCAGTCACAATCACTGTCACAGTGGGTTTCAGGCGCACTGTAGAGAAATCATGGTGGGGATGTAAAGTTTTTTCAAAAGTTAGGAAGCAGTTGGCAAACCTGCTTTGCCTTGCAAACAAACCCTGGGCTCGGATGAACAGCAGATTTGTTTAAGAGTGACTGAAGGCTGACTGAAGACTGAAAACAGCAGGAGAAGCTTCCTACATACAACATTTTGATTGATTTATGTCTCCAGTCACTCATTAGAACTTGACTGATTTCATTCAAAATATTCTTGCAGTGCAGTCATTGAACGACAGTCAATTAATTCACATCTGTTCCTCAGCCAGCTCGCTCCTCAGCCAAGCCCCCCCCCCCCCACACACACACACACACACACACACA
This sequence comes from Haemulon aurolineatum, assembly GCA_038406115.1. Taxonomy (NCBI): domain Eukaryota; kingdom Metazoa; phylum Chordata; class Actinopteri; order Lutjaniformes; family Haemulidae; genus Haemulon; species Haemulon aurolineatum. The sequence continues at coordinate 21,166,147 of JBCAUF010000002.1, read as the reverse complement.
CTGAGGTCGACCACCACTAATTAAATCTCAACCTGTGGGAGACACTCAGTGGTTGCATAAATAACCCTTCATCCATATTTCAGAATGGCAGCCATCTTGGCTGATGGAGACCTCTGACATGCTGGTGTATAATGTGTCTGTGACTGGAGTCCTAAACCCTTTACTGCCCTTGGGGATGCAGCTAGTCACACACAGACACACACACAAACACACAGACACACAGACACACACACACACACACACACACACACATTATTACCTGCTTGCTCGGCTTATTTTACAACCAAAAGGAACTCTCATTTTTATTTGTATAAACTTGAATAGATGAACCTTGATAAATGATGAGCACATTGTAGCTGACTCTTGATTTGGCTCGCCTTAATCCTTTTGGAATTACAGGGTCCAGCTCTTTAACCCTTATTTGAGCTTGTGTCTTGCATAATGATCTAGCTCGTCTTGGTTGAGAAATAGCTGCTGAAACACTGAAAGCAGGAGAGGCAGTGAGAGGGTGGGAGACTAGGATATTTCAGCACAGCAGCCATTCTCAGGGGATAAGGGGTGGGGGCGAGGAGAGGGGAGTGACCACAGGCCATTTCACCAGGCTAATGGGATGGGAATCCCTGGCAGCGGGGGCCGCTCGGAAAGGGATTTAATGTTTGATTCTGCAGAGGATGTTGGAGTGGGCAGGATGCTATCAATTTAAAACCAACTCTCCTCCCCTGCACGATAGAAAGACAAAGCTCCATACGGCTCAGGATTCTCCTCTTGTTCTGCTGTTCTTCATCATTTCATCAGAATACAAGAGTGTGGACTCCTCGGCAAGATCTCACACTGTCACACACTCATCAGTGCATGTGCTTTAGATTTGATGCCTCCCAAGCACAAAATTTGCCCCTTCTCATCTGATAATGTGTTTTCATCCATAAGCACTATTGACAAAAGCCCTCACAGACAACAATTTCACTTCATTTGAGAGCCCCACTCTGAGCTCCTCCAAAAACAAACTGAACTATGTATGACACAGCTGCTGTCTTTGCTCAGGGTTTAAAAAGAGGGATACGGGAGATTGTTGTCCCACGACAGCAAATTACTGCTAATCTGGACAATGTCAAAGTTTTGTCCAATGATGTAACACAGTTTTTCTTTTTTTTTCTTTCTTTTTTTTTTTTTTTTACCACTGAGCTGATTCAGAGGATGTGAGTGAAAGGATTATGTGTTTTGTTTATCACAATACACAGCTCTTAATGGTGCACAGTATGAAGGCTGTGCTGTAATCCCTTGTTATCTCTTCATGTCGGACACATACAGCGCACAGCCACACACACACACACACACACACACACACACACATCCTAGAGTCTCAGGTATAAAAGAGTCCATTGAGACGCCGTCTGACGAAAGTACAGATGAGTCGATAGTCTTCCTGCGTGTTATCTAGCAGGGATTCAGCAGGAAAAGGCTCTGTTGGTGATATTAGTCACAGGTCTGCTGGGAACTGCACATGATGGCTTAGTGCTGGAAGACGCACATGTTCACCAGAGATTGAACGAGACTCATTACAGTAATTATGGCCACGCTGCCTGTTCACCTTTGGGAGAAAAATATCGGACATAATCACCTTGTTCAAGTCGAATCATAAAGAACATGAATGTGCATGTGGGTGTTAATTTTTAATTACTTTTTTTCCCCTGTTTTTGCCTCATGGCTGATGCAGTTGCCACAGCAACAGCCCCAACGAGCTTGCGAGGCAGTGTGGGTATTTAAGGCAACCCCCGTTACCCCAATCAGCCCTGCTCTCTCTCTCTCTCTCTCTCTCTCTCTCTCTCTCTCTCTCTCTCTCTCTCTCTCTGTGAGCGGCAGATTTCACTTGTCCCCCAGATGGATGGCGGGGGGAGGGTCTCCTGCTTTGAAGGGGATCAGGGTGGGTGTTGGTGGTTGGGGGTGGGTGCACGGTTTAGAGTTTGGTGTTTCCGGACAAGTGCCACATCGTGTGTGTGTGTGTGTGTGTGTGTGTGTGTGTGTGTGTGTGTGTGTGTGTGAGCTCCGGAGCAGACAAAGAGGGCGGAGATGGAGGAAGTGATCACTAGAGAGCACATATGTGCGCGAGAGACTGAGTGGGAGGAGAGAGAGAGCGAGGGAGGGAGGGAGGGAGGGATGGAGGGAGGAGGATCGGCGGCGGAGAGGATGCTCACTGGGAGCGTGCGGTAGACCAGAGAGCTGAGAGTGAGGCCAGCAGGTGAACGCCTGATGGGAAGCAGCAAGTGAAGCTGGAGAGAGAGAGAGAGGATTAAACTGAGAGAAGCAGAGAGAGAGAGAGAGAGAGAGGAGGAAACTGAAAGACAGGACGAGAGAGGGAGTTTGATGCTCGACCGGAGGAGAAGCACAGACAGTGAGTCATCTGCCTGAGAGCCGGTCACTGCCCGGACCTCCCAGGGAGTATCCCCCTCACTGAGCCAGTTTTGCCGCCCGGCTCCACGCAGGACATCAGGTCGCCCCTGACGACACGCCGTGACTCGTCCACGCGGCTCAGCTCTGTGGGCCGTCGCTAACCAGCTGGGGTGTGTTATGTAATTTGTTGTGATGTTGGAATGAAAGTGTGGCTCTGAGCTGAGTGCTGATCTGTAGGAGGACTCACACGGAGCAGGTGTGTGTGAGGAGCAGTGTGTGTTGTGCACTGCAGTTTCTGGTGCACTTTTACTCTGATGTGTGTGTTGATGGTATGAGATTAGCATATAGATGTGTATCATGTTGCCAGTTTGTGTTTTTTTACAACACAACACCACTTCAAAGAGGAAGATGCGTCTGAATCTATCAGCTCCCATTCTTTTTTAAAAATGTAATATCATCCTCTGTCATTAAACCAACTGTTAGAAATGAAAGCATTTTTTTTTCATGTGTGTGTGTGTGTGGGTGTGTGTGCCTTGCATCCAGCTCCCGTGCATCACTTCTAATTAAGAGTTGAGGGCAGCTGATGCCCGGTCGTGCCTCGTCCTCCCACGGGAGAGCTGCTGCTGCGTGTTGAGCCTGCTGAGAAAAGGCTTACGTTCACATTTGTTTCCGTTTTATTTGGGATGATGTGAGACCCCCCCCTTACCCCCCCTTTGATTGAAGACCCACTCGGGTAACGGCAGGCAGCGCTGTGTGTTAATGATTCACTCTCCCTTTTCTTCACTTGTGTGTGTGTGTGTGTGTGTGTGTGTGTGATGGTGGGGGAGAACATGACTCGAATCTGAAAACACATTTCCATCTCGGTCACTGTCCCTCTTCACCAGCTGTTTGTTTTGTCTCCATCCTCAGCCCCGACCTGCTCGCCTCCATACGTTCACTCCCATAACCCCTCACTGTCAGCACGAGTTGCACTGTTAGCATGTGGAGCTGCTGTAGCCTCATTTGTAGCCTTATTTGATCGTCATAGAGAGAAATATATATTTTCCCCATCACCTCGTCACTGCCCACTCTCCTCGATCTCTTTATGTGTTTGAAATAGATTGAATTAATCAAACAAATTGAAAGCCCGCTGTGCAGATTGGACCGTTGTCGGTGTCAATAGGGCGCCATGTTCAGCGGGGGGGTATTGATCAGTGATCCTGTGGGATAGCCGTCCTGGCAGAGATATTGAGTTCAAAGCAAAGGATGCGTGACAGTAGTATTGCTCACTTCTGCGTTAGCGATGTGCTACTCTCCTGGGTTTGAGAGGAGAGAGGCTCTGTTTGAATTCATGTGAAACTCTGGGTATCCCGAGGTCCCTGAAGTATTCGTGAATAGGAGCTTATGCAGTAACATAATTGAAGGCAGTACACAGTGGAATGTGATGTGATATCTTCTGGGGTGATGTTCACTGTAATAAAGTCAGATATTATATTGACTGAAACGCTGTGTGTTGTAAAATGAGTCGATTTATATTTATGGGTGAATTTGGAGCATGTGGACAGAACACATGAATCCCAGTGAGAGCTTCTTCATGAGTTCTGCTTTTCACACTGTGGAACTGTTGATTTGAACAGGACGGCCCCCCCTCCCCTCCTGATGCCGTACCTTTCCGTCCTCCTGCGTGTGACCTTTTCTGACTCCGTGTTCTCTTGCATCTGTCCCCCTGCAGGAAACAAGATGGGAGTGACCCCCGCATCTCTGCAACACTAGAGCCGCAGCTGTTCCAGCCGACACTCCCGTACACGGCCTCGCCGTTCCACAAGGTAGGAGGAGAAGCGAGGGGGGGTTGAGGGGGGGTTTGAGTTTGCACTTTGGCCCCTGACCTTATCTGATGGACCTCTGCGTGACCTTTCTTTCCGGGATGTGGGTTAGGAGTCTCTGCTCATCTCGTCTCCACACCTGCTTCTGTCAGGGTGCTCTTTGTGGGTGCTGGCTCGCGCTTTAATCTCTCATGATCGGGTCAGACATGGACTCTCTGCACGCAGCCTTACTCTGATTTTTATTCTTGTCCTCTTTGTTTAGCATGTGCAGTCAGAGTGCACAGAGCTCCGCGTCTGGGACGACTCTGTTTGCTGGATTCAATTAATACGAAGCTATTTTTAGCAAGAAATTGTCAGCTTGGCGCTGACAGTTTCTCAATCGGAGCTTAGCAAGTCTGATTCCATCAAAGCAAACAAAACACAGCCTGTCTCACAAATTATCACAAAGACAAACGTCCTGGCACCCAGCGTCAGTGAAGATATGTCACCAAACAGGAAAGTCGCTCATGTTTAATCAGTCTTTGTGTCGGGTTCAATTGTTTAACACTTTTACTTTAATGTCTTTTAAAAAGAATTAACTATTTTTTGCAGGCTTTTTATAAGAATAAGCTCAGATTTCTGCTCTTCCAAAAGTGTATTTTTTTTAGCTTGTGACAAATCTGTCTCATACTTTGCAAGAATCACTGCAAGAGTGTCTCATTCAGTGTGCCTTCAGTTCGCTAAAAGAGTTCTCAATGACTTTTTCAGGAATTTATGAATCATCGGGGCTTGATCTATTCTTCCCCCTTTCCGATGAAATTATACAAATAAAGGCTAAATTGCTGTGGTTACAGATGCAGAATATAAAGGGCAGAAAGTGGAAATGATTAAGGAGGAAATCATTTCAATAAATCCATTGAGAGTGTCACAGCACCTATTAAATCCATCCTGCTGTCAGAGTCTTCTTGCCTACCTTTTTTTGGCACGTCTTTATCTTTGAAAAAAAACCCTGCCAGGGATATTTTAGGAACTGAGGAACCGAACAAAGCCGAGCTCGTCATGATTAAAAGTGGGATACAATCTCGCTCACGTCAGATTGGTTTCGGGAGGTCTCTCGCACTTTGGATGCAGCTTATACTTCTTTCAATCTGACGTGATCTGAGCGGAGCAGAGGGAGCGGGAAGAGAAAGGGATTAAGGGAGAATTTGGAGATTGGGTTGTTTAACCGTCACTCCTGATCCCCGGCACACACCATCTGTAGGTGGCTCAGACTGACTTGCTACAATTAGTCAGACATGAGGAGAGGATTTGGGAGACTTCTGTGCGCCTCCAGATTTGCATGACATGGAGACAACCGTGAGAGGCACAGAGTAAGATATTCCAAAGTTGGCTTATGGTATTTTTTTCCCATTTTTCTTCACATGCTGGGAGAGAGCAGGAAAAAGCAGAAAAGCACACTACAAATGGGTTTGTAACTAGTCAGAGGACAGTGTACTTTCCTATACTCTAAAGCAGTGGTCCCCAAACTAAGGCCCGCGGGCCGGATGCGACCCGCCTCCACATTTGGCCCGGCCCCCTGAACAATACCAGAGATGCATTATGATTTTTTTTTTCAGTCTGGCCACACGAATCCTAGACTAGCCTGTCAAATAGAACGGAATAATGGCAGAAAGGTTAGGTAAGAGAAACACTGATTCAGAATGCAGGGTATTTAACCTATTTATAAATAATATTTATATATAAACTATTATTGATTTCATAAATAGTG
>JBCAUF010000002.1:21103490-21114625 GCA_038406115.1 Haemulon aurolineatum | reverse complement strand
GTTTTGTGCCTCTTTTCCACCGTTTAAACACACGAATATGACACTGAGCGACTGTGCCTGCATGAATGCACCTGCGTGCACGTGGGGCTTATTGATGCAGGTGTGAGGTACATGTTGCACACATGCCTAAGTGTGTGTGACTGATTGACAGGAGGCTGAGCCGAGTTCTCACCAGCTTCAGGTTTCTCAGGTGCCCGGTGGCTGTATGAGTCCCTTAACCCCGGCGCCTGAGGCCACGGCGTCTCCAGCCCCCTCTGACAGAATAGCAATCTGCCCTCCAGCCCCTGCAGAGCCCCCCAGACTCCTCCCAGACCCCCAAGTACACAGGCCGGCTTATTGCTCAGCCCACACCTGATCTACCGCTCCTCGCTTTTTTCATGCAATCTGTCATTCTCCCCTCTCTCTCTCTCTCTCTCTCTCTCTCTCTCGCTCTCTTTTCCTCTCTCTCGCCCAATCGTGCTCCAGGCACCATCTGGGCTTTCAATAGGTCTCATTAATGCCAGTATTGTCCAGAACGGCTCCCTCTCAGGGTATCTGGTCATTAATGACACTTAGTGAAAAACACATCACATACTGCGGAACAATGAAACTGCGATTTTGGCCAGAGGGATTGAATTTGAAACAGAGTCATAATATGAGTTGCATATTCCCCTAAGGCTGAATGGCAGGCAAACAGATATTATAACAGACAGAAGTATATTGTAGCTGGGGATTATGTTCAGGAGTGCTGGTCACACAGGCTGGCTGGAGGATTCAGACAGAGAGCGCGTGTGTTTTGTCCATCATTATGAGTCTGACTGAAGTTTTCCAACGCCTGTGTTGCAGCGCCAACGCGGTGAGCAGCCGAGATGGCCTGGACACGGAGACGGGCACCGAGTCTCTCCTGAGCCACCGCAGAGAGCGAGAGAGGGAGCGGGCCCGGAGGAGAGCGAGGGAGACCGAGCGTGAGTATCATCAGCCAGGAACAGATGGATCCTAAAAATGCAATTATCTTGTCATTTCCAAGTTATTACATTTCATCGCCTCTCGCTCAAATCTTAACCTCCTTACTCTGCACAAATTATTCAGTTAACCCCCCCCCCAAAAAGTGGACAGACAGCAGACATGTATAGGAATAAAAGGCCCTCAGGGTTCACGTGGTGTGTGCTGAACTTTAGCAGTGTCAGAGCGAGAAAGACACGCAGCAGACATCCACATTCTCAGAGGAGTGAAGAAAGAAGTCAGTAAGTTCACTGAGCGTCAAAAGTTTCTGGAATTCACTGACTTGCCCAATAATTGTCCTTCTTGTGTTTCCTGTGTGCGGCTCAGGTTTATGGTCAGAGGCTGTTTTCCACTCGGTAGTCACACTCCAGCCCTGAACGATGATTACACCCTGTCAGAGGAGTGTTTTGTGAGATATCAGAGGAAAGTCTATTGTTCAGATGTAAATGCGACTGTCTGCAGTCTACCCGAGAAAGAAATGGTCAGGTCTGACTTTGAAAGGCCCTGATGATCTAACACGTCTGGAAATACTCTTTTAACATCTGACTGCAGCGCTCGCTATTGAACTGACTTGAGTAGGAGAAGGACAGCGTTCGTCCTGCTCCTTTAAAAGAGCCGCTCTCCTTCACACGCTCACTGTTCTCAGGATGAGAGCCTGCCAGCCAACATGGCACGTCTGCACTGTCCACAGCACAGCACAGCACAGGGCATGCTGGTGCTGCAGGGAAAGGTGTGCTCTGTTATCTGTAATCATTCCTGCTCGTGCCACACACATGTTTTGGCAGAATGCATTAGTTTTGTGGTAGGAAGTAATAAACCAACAATCAGCTGTTTCTCTGCCCCCCATGCCCCTCTCTGCCCACGGCGAGCCCGACTCTTTGCATCCTGCGGCCCAGGCCCGTTATGCAACACGCAGGATTCCCACGCATCCTGGAAAACCTGGAAAATGATTGCCAAATTTTCCAGTCATGGAAAACATATGGAAAATGAGAAAAACGGTCAAATGTCCTGGAAATTGTTAAGTTATCCTGGTATGAGTGTATGACGTGATAACTCGTCTCTGTCGCAGCTGAAAATGTCCTGGAAAAGTCCTGGAAAATAATTTCAGGGAAAGAGTGTGAACCCTGATCCGTGTGGCACGATGCAGCATCAGGCCGAGGCTGCAGGAGGAGCTGTGACTGCCTCGCGCGCTGGGAACACATTTAATCTCATTCCATATTCACACCCTAATCAACTTTGTGTCTGTCCTCCGTGCTCCTCTTTGTTTACTCTCCTCCACACCATCACACCTCAGACAGAAAACACAGAGTGACTCCCCCTCTCCCTCTCTGCAGTCCCCCCTCCTCGCCTGCTAGTTTGTTAGCTCTAATTAAGTGAAGCCATCGGGGGGATTGGGTGGCTCGCTCTCGCCTCACCGGCGGTTTCATGGCTCATAAATCTGGCCGCCTGTACAATGTAATTCAATTTGGCTGCGTTGGCTAAGTGGTTGCTGTCACGGTCACGCGGCCTGGATGTAAAGCCGTACGAGGGAGCCGGAAGCCCCGCCTCTTTACCCCGCAGCCTGCAGCATCAGCAGCAGCAGGAATTCCCCTGTCACCTTATACACACGCTCGAAGTGATTCTGTCTCGGTGTGAATGCACCAGTTAAATCAGTTCAAGTGCTCGGCCGTGGTAAACATATCTTCTTATTTTCTGTGTGTGCCGTGGCTTTGAGCATGAATGGGTGAACATTGTAGGAGGGTGAACAGGTGTTCACGAGTCATGAGATATGACCTGTTGTAAGACAAGACTCTGTTGAGTTATTGCACTGTCACAGAGAACAACAACCCCCTCAAAATTTTTTATTTTTTAAAAAGGATTGCATTCGACATGATGGAGGTCAGTGCTGCTGGGATTTGAGCTTGAGGTCAAAGAAGACATGGCTAAGCCAAAGCACTTATGCTTGTATTAAAGTATTAACATAAAGCACAAAAACAGCTGGTGAGTGCGCCCCGCTGTCATGAAAAGTATCCTCAAATCATATTGGTGATGCGATGCTGCTCAAAGCGTTGGAGGTCTCAGTAACCTGACGGTGTTTCCACCTGAGGCAGAGATGGGAGAGGGCAGCACGTCGTCTCAAATCCCATGTTGTCTCTGTTTTGGAGGACGGCCTCATCTGATTGGTCGGAGACAGATTAACAGTCATTCTATAGTGGGAGGGGGGGGAGGCAATACTTTCCCCTGACTCTCAGCTCAGTTTATCTGTGCGCGGGATGAAGGCACACCGTCGGCTGTGGTGAGAGGGATTTGTTGTTTTGTCAGTTGATGAATATGATTTGATGTGATTTTGTTGCTTAGTTTTTTAATGCAGGCAGTTATTTTAATTTAATCATTTCCATGTGATGATGGAGAGTTAGTTCAGATAGGGTCCGAGGTTTATGGTGTTATTGTGAGCTTTGTTCAAGTCATGTTAACCCACCATAGAGAAGTGACACATGTATATACATAGCATTTATCTGATGCGTGCATTATTGATTTATTTTCATCATGGTTCATAATGCTCAGACAATATATGATTTGTACAACCAGCTTCTCCTTTAAAATGTCACAAGCTTTGTTGAGGTCACTGTCTCCAAAGTTTCAGATGTGTAGTCAGAAAAGTGAGTCACTCACTTCTTGTTTCCTGACTGCCCACTCTTCACAGACCGTCTTTATTCTTATTCCCTGTTTCTCGCTGCCTCTGTCGTAGATGAGCTGCCAATAAGAAGCCTGCGAGCAGCCGGCTGCTGAGCAGAGAGCGTCTGGGGCTCAGGCTGGGCTTTAGAGAGCAGCTAGCACAGACGGAGCACGGCACAAAGACTCAGACTTCAGTCTGGCTCGGTGAACCTGCACACTTGTTGTATTTATTTCTTTTTTTTTGTTGTTGGATTCTTTCTGGTGTGGCTGTCCTCTGAGCGTTGGGGGGGGGAATATGTTTGAGTGACTCCTGACGTTGGATGTCCCTCTGCTGATTGGGCGCTGATCGTGTGCAGCAGCTCAGCTTTCATGAAAGCACCTCGTGGGCGGAGCTAGAGATGGGAACGACCACATTGCTGGAATGTTTTGCTCGCTCTCGGCGAGTGCGCTGGCTGCCACGCCCTCTTCGCCTTATGAGGCCTTTCCAGCCAATCCGCTGTTACCCTGAGACAGCACCACCTCACTGGCAATGTACGTATGAAGAGGGACAGGGTGGTCGTACACTGCCGGGACTTAATGTAGAGCTTTGTACAGTAAGGCAGTTCATTCAAATAAATCTCAAGATGTATTGATTTTTCCACTTTGTATCATTATCTGTAGTTTTTTAAAACTGATTTGTCATCCCAGTCCTCTGCTGTAAGGTCTGGCTGAAACCCAAGTTCTGGTTTCCAGTTCTTGTTTCCGTCGATGCTGTGAGGATATTAAAACTCCTCTTTTGTTTTCGGTCCCTGTTGCTCAAATAACTCAGATCTTTTTCCTGTTCCTCCACTCTCACTTACACCGACTCTCTTCCCCTTCTGGATGCTCCCTCTCGTTCTGACCCCACGACGAGCCTCGTGACCTCCCATCTGACTCACTGCTGCCCTGCTCTCTCTCTCTCTCTCTCTCTCTCTCTCTCTCTCCAGTCCCTCGCATCAACGGTCACTCGAAATCAGAGCGCACTGCGAGGGACTCTGCCATGGGTTACGACAGCGCCTCAGTAATGAGCAGCGAGCTGGAGTCCAGCTCATTCGTCGACAGCGAGGAAGACGAGGATGCCAGCAGGTAACCGACGGCCTCACACACAAATGGATCTCTGCTCCGTCCACACGCTCACATCATGTTGTGTATTGTGTGTTGTGTTCTGTAAAAGGTGATTCATGAGAAACAACAACAAAAAACTCTGTAGTAAAGGTCACTTCTGTGTTCCTTCACAGCAGTTCAGCTTTTTTGAGACAGGTTGTTGTGATGATCTTTTGGATTTAGTTGTGACTGAGAAGCAACTGACTATTGTTTTCATCATCACTTGATTTATTAATTGATTCATCTCAAAGTGTCAGAAATGTTGCACCAGTGTGAAAGTGAAACATTTTCCTTTTACAAAGACATATGCAACACTTCAAAAGGAAGAAGTCCTCACATTTACATTACTGTCAGGCATTTCTGCTTGACGAATGACTTAATTGATTTATTGGTTATCGAAATAGTTGCTGACAACTTTTCTCTCAGTCAATGAATTGATTTATCAGCCAGTCATTTTGAGCTCTAGTTGTCACTGATCCACCAGCGTTGCTTTGAATCACAATGAGCTACAGAAGACAGTGGTGGTCATGAGGTTAAATCCAAATGAGCTAACCCTAACCCCAACTTACAGACAGTGTGTTGTGGATGGAGCGAGTAAGAAGGCTTAAGAGTATTACAAGCCTCATCTTAGAGAGTGACAAATGATTTGGATTCATTGTCATAGTATAAATTGCTATTGTATTTGAATGTTTCTGTATATTTTCCCTCTTTGCCTCCTCTCTCTTCATCCTTTGCTCTCTCCCTCTCTGTGTTTCAGGCTCAGTAGCTCCACAGAACAGAGTTCTTCTTCACAGCTGATGCGCAGACACAAGCGCCGCCGACGGAGGCACAAAGTGGCTAAAATAGACCGGGTGAGCACCTCTAAGACACATCACTGCACCAGCTGAAATGAGAGACAGATGAGAGGGCTGACTGACTGATATAGACTTCATGTCACCTTGACTGTTTCTGACGTGCTTCACTCATCGTATCCTCCTCCTGTCCCCTCCAGTCTTCATCCTTCAGCAGTATCACAGACTCCACCATGAGCCTCAACATCATCACCGTCACGCTCAACATGGGTAAACCTGACACTTCCATAACTAGCATTTATTTCTATTTCTACTATAATGCTTCTCAGACCTGACACTGTGCTCCCCCTCTCTCCCTGACAGAGAAGTACAACTTTCTGGGTATCAGTATTGTTGGTCAGAGTAATGACCGGGGAGACGGTGGCATTTACATCGGTTCCATCATGAAAGGAGGCGCTGTGGCTGCTGACGGAAGAATAGAACCCGGAGACATGCTCCTCCAGGTACCCCGGCAGATATCTGTTTTTTGGCGTAATGAACACACGTGTGCTGCTGCTGTGTGGACCGTGTGAAAGCGGAACGTGACACATGAGAAGATGACTGTATTTCCATCTGAGGTTTTGCGGCCTAATAGCAGCCTCTGTGCTGTATTCACTTCCTCTCTGAGTCTCTTTTGTAAAAAGTCGTAATTCTGCCTCTCCTTTTCCTTCCTGTTATTGCCTCTCGTTTCATCTCTGCTCAGCAGAACTCAGTGGCTACAGCCACTAGTGAGCACACAATGGCTGATTACAGTTTGCTCCGCTTTCATATCGCTAACTGTGTTTCTCATAGAAAGCTGCTTAGGATTTGCAGCCATCTGAAGGCCTAAGAGCACTGCAGAGATGAATGTAATGCAGGAAACATGCAGAAACACAGCTGAGCCCTCTACTCTACTCACTGTTTTAATGTTTAACTTAGTCTGTTGTATTTTTTAGTGTACAGTTTTTATCCTGTTTTGCTTATTTGATGTACAGTGTCTTTGAGTACACAGAAAAGCGCTTTTAAATAAAATGTATTATTATTATTATTATAACAGAGCTTCAAAATAATATTTTTGTCATGAAAACATCGTATGAGTATGTAATGCAATTTGATATAAGGAGTTAATTATACGTTTTGGTGTGTGCCAACCAGGTGAATGATGTAAACTTTGAGAACATGAGCAATGATGACGCTGTGAGGATCCTCAGAGAGATTGTTTCAAAAACTGGGTAAGAACGAACGGCTGCCTCAGACCGACTGCAGAGCACTGTGATTATTTACTGTGACTCTACCGCTGCGGGAGATTATCACACTTACTGTATGTAGGGTGTAATCTAACACTCAGGCTCACATGTAAATCAGACGGAGTGCTGTTTGTGTATTGAAAGGATTTAAAGAATTAAAGGAAAGCCTATTGAGAAGTAAAATACAATCATATCCTTACAGTTTATCCAATGTTGCCAAAACATGGTGCCTGTTGCTGGAGTAGATGTGGTGACTTTCTCTTAAAGAGGACGAGTCACGTTCTGAGCTGGTATCAGCTGCTTTGACTCCTCACTCTCTTGATATCTCGTGTGTTACAAGTTTACAGTAAGCTTTTACATCACATGCAGTACTGTACACAAACACTGTACAGTGTGAGTGTGCAGATTATAGACTGTGGAGTCGTTCAGTGACCTTTGGTACTTTCCACTGAAAAACACACACTTGATCTGTGAGCTGAAGACTGAAATGGCAGAAGTGATAAACATCAGTCATGTCACATGTCTGTTAGCTGTGGAGTACACTGTGTGTGACGTGGTCAGTAATGTGCAGGGAGCAGTAATCTCACTCCTGATGTTGTCCTATTTGTCTGAACCAAACTTTGCTCCTGCGTCTTTGCTCGTGGAATGGTCCTTTTTTGAGCTGATGTTCTATGTGCTTCTCCTTCAGTCCTATTAGTCTTACTGTTGCCAAATGTTGGGACCCGTCTCCGCGAAGCTATTTCACCATCCCGCGTGGTAAGACAGACACTGGTGCGATCTTGCAGTCACGTGGGTTCACATCTGCAGCAAATACATATTTTAGCATTTGTAACGTAGCATGTTTATCTAAGTTGCCTTATTTGTTACATTTGTTCAGCTGAGCCAGTGAGACCCATTGATCCCGCAGCCTGGATTTCTCACACCACCGCCTTGACAGGACCTTACCCACACTATGGTAAAGACAACCAACCACCACCTCCATCACACACTATGAAACATCAATTCTGTGGTAATTATGATAACCTTACGACATTTAAACAATTGGAAAGTTCCGTTTGCCAGAGTGTTCTCACAAACTCCTCTCCCACCCCAGAGTTTGATGACTTGCCTCTGTCTGCAAGTAAGACAGACATGGCAACCATCGTCAAGGTGATGCAGCTGCCCGACTCTGGCCTCGAGATTCGCGACAGGATGTGGTTGAAGATCACCATTGCCAATGCCGTCATCGGTGAGAGAAGCTGAGCGTGTGGGCACGCACAAAGCTAGAAGCTGAATTTTGTTTCCCGTAGACCAAGATTATAACGTCATTTGCTGTACCCAGATCTGTGTCGTGTGTACACTGCTCTGAAGTGAGGAATATTGTAACGCAGTAAGGAACTAAACACCCCAAAAAGAAGACGAAAGAAACTGATATGTTTATTTTCCACTTCCTAAATAGAACAAAGCTGAATTGCAAATGTGACAATTGAAACAGGAATTCTGAAAATTATTGAATCTGTAATCACATACAAGCTTCTTCAAAATCCCTCAAGTAATGCCTTTGAGGTTGTTTGTTGTTCTTAAAAATAGCATCAGTGTTCCAACTTATTTATGCAGTTTTGAGCTTTTTTTTCTAACCACAAAAGGCCCGAAAAGTCTCGTGCATAGTTTCGACTTTAATTCCACAAACTTTTTCTCCTTTGCAACATTGTGCTGCCTGCCTGCTCTGTGGTCACTGTGGTTCTGCAAATTGACAGGATTTTCAGCATCTGTTCGACACATTAAAGCAGGAGCCTACATGTCTATCTGTGTGTGTGTGTGTGTGTGTGTGTTTGTTGCTGGGTCAGGTGCTGACGTGGTGGACTGGCTTTACTCCAGGGTAGAAGGATTCAAGGACCGGCGGGATGCGAGGAAGTATGCGAGCAGTCTGCTGAAACATGGCTACCTGAGACACACTGTCAACAAGATCACCTTCTCCGAGCAGTGCTACTACACCTTTGGAGACCTCTGCCAAAGTACGGCACCTTCTCTCAGCCTGTCAATAATGCAACTTCACATGTAAGGCTTTTTTTTTATGAATAGAAGGATTGTACTAAACCCCTCCCTCTCTGGTCCTGTCTTCTCTCCAATAAGACATGGCATCACTCAATTTGAACGAGGGATCCAGTGGCGGAGGCTCCGAACAGGACACCTTGGCACCGCTCCCTCCCACCAGCAACCCCTGGCCCCTGGGCGGCCAGCCATTCCCCTACCCTCCCTTTCCCTCCGCACCCCCAAGCTTCCCGCCAGGATACTCAGACCCATGCCACAGTTTCCACAGTGGGAGCGCGGGCAGCCAGCACAGCGAGGGTGAGCACTAAGAAGGAGGGGGGCAAGACGGGCCTTTGAGTTTTCCATCAGCCTTTCATGAATTGATGTGATAATTTGACTCGCCATGCAACATGACATTCTCCCTAATCTTAAGTGTCCACCTCATGCTAATGTTAGCTTTTCTGGCTCACTGGGTGGGGAGGTGGATTGCATTTTATTTGCTGAATATGTGTATTCTAAAACACGTCCTGTATTGTCAAGGTCAATCATGAGCATCTTGAGTCATGCAGCGGACAGCTCTGCAGTACTGGGTGTGTACACGAAAAAAACAAAAAAAATCCTGATCAACCGTGTGATTACAAATCGCCAGCTTGAAATGATCAACACCGAGTCCATCCCTCTCCATCAGTTCTCGAATGATCTTTTGTTTTCATTTTGAATCAGAATGTGCTCGTGCTTTGTGATGCTGCTGCATGGTTTTTCATATCTGCACTGAGGGAGAGTGGAGCACCAGGGGGGAGCTTGTACAATACATGAGTGGGTGGCTGTGATAGTGTGCTTGTAGTATACATTTCTAAGCAGGCAGCCCAGACAGATAATGGTAAGTTACATGTTACCATCTATCAGTCTAATTTTCATTGTTTTGAGTGATTCATCCAGACATCGCCATGTCTTGCTTTCAGTCGGTTGTCACTCTTTCAGTTGGTGTGTCTGCAACCGTTGACACGTGGAGGGACAGAGATGACACAGATAAGACAAAGTCATGTGATGTATTTTATATGAATTCGGTTTGTAGTTGTGTTTCTTTTGGCACTTGCAAACAAGGGTTTGTGGGTAATTATGTGTCTGTCTGCTTGTTTGAAGGAGTGCATGTGTAGGTTTTTTTTTTGTTGCATTTTTGAGGATGGTTATTGGAAGATGTGTGTAGCTTGATGACAAGACGAGAAAAAACAATTCTGGGTGTAATGTTAGCTATGCATACAGGCCAGATGTACAGTCGGAGGGTACAGTAGGTGATGTGGGAAGGGCTGGGCTGGGAGGTGTGTGTAATTCTGTTGTTCCCTCTGTTTCTGCTGGGCAACGGTAGACTGAAGGAGGAGGTAGTCCCAGGACACTGGGGGAACCGGTAAGCCTGCTAAGCCCCTCTACTCCTCTGCTGCTCTCCTTGTCTTCGCTCTCTCTACCTCACCGTCCATCCTCTACATCTTACTCTGTTCCTCCACTCTATCTACTGTGCTCAACATTCTCCACCTATCATACTGTGGCTTTAAGGTTTTTTTTCTCCCTCCGCCCGTCCCATGCGTCCTCCTCCGTTTCCATGTCCATCCTGTGTGTGACTCTCCTGACAGTCCATTCTCCCTCTTTGCACCTCTGGGCATGCATTCGTACTGTGCTGGGAGGTGCATGATGCAGGATGATCACTCTGAGGCTTGTGCTATCATTCTCACTGATAGGGGGCGATCATGCACCACTTTACCCAGTACTGTCGGGCTCATTGGAAAGGGGAGGTGTGGAATGTTTGATTTTGCAGCAGTGTGGTACACCTCTATCAGTATGACGCCACCAGTGTGCATCAGCGGCATTGAGAGCTGACACTAACCAGCTGTCTTGAAACAAAGTCGACCACGTGAAAACAATAAGTTCTCTTACACAAATCTGCTGTGTTAGTCTGTAGTGTCCACTGAGTGCTGTGCAGTCGTGTCTTTCTGATTTGGGTGTATCATGTTTACGTGTATAACATGTGAACGTTTCAGTGTTTGTATGAGTATCAGGTGAAGCTAATGGTGTTAGCAGCTGCAGGTGGAACTTGGAGAGGAAACCTTTTAAACGATCATGTTTGACTGTCGACTCTTGCTGAATTGTGTTAGAAAAAAATCTTGTCACACCTTAAACAAAGTGCAGCCATACAGTATGTTTAATAGTAGGGGTGTGACGAGACACGAGACGAGATTTTAAGAAAACTACAATGACAAAATATATGACCTGGAACAACAGACTTTAATTTAACCGAGTTGCTCATGGATTTTGAAAT
>JBCAUF010000002.1:21085338-21096667 GCA_038406115.1 Haemulon aurolineatum | reverse complement strand
TGTTCTATAAATTCAGTTGCTATGTAAATATGGTGACACTATCCTTTCTCAGCCCTCAAGAGTTCAAGTTACCTCGTGAAGTATCGAATTAAAGTAAAAAGCCTACTGAATACTGAGCTGTAGCTGCAAATGTACAAGTGCATGCATGAAGAAGTTCACAATGACTGAAAGCTTGCAACAAATTGATAAATGCTGTGTTTTGAGTGTGTGGTTGCTGTTTTGCTATTTTCCAAGTCTCACAGCTCAGCTCCAGCATCTCCTTGAAGTATTTTGTTGATGGATGAGCAGTGGCCTATTTCACTTTTGAGCTGCAGATGTACAAAAAAAATATTCCAGCCCTTGAGCAGTGACTCCATAGTGGTTTGCTCGTAACCAAATATAGTTTCAGTGGTTTTTCAGCTAATACCACAACAGAGCGAAAAGGCTTGGATGATGTCACTGATAAGTCAAATAATGCGGAGTTATGACAGATATGACACTGTATGTCGGTAGTTCTGATAAATGTAGGCTGTCACAGCTGTTTTCCCCAAAACTTTTCTGTTTTCAACAGTAAGTTTCTTAAAGTTGTCCGATGCTGCATTTCAACTTTTGAATGCAGCATAGTGCAGGGAAGTGGGAAGTGTCATGTAAATACCTCTCATTCACTGAAATGAATGTCACCTAAGGTGACAGTTTACAGTATAGCTAATGTCTGTGTGTGTGTGTGTGTTTGTAGGAAACCGCTTGGTCCAAGCTTGTGGTCCAAGCCCCAAAACTCTTTGTACTCCTTGTGAGCCCGATACATTTATATTGAACCCTACAGACAGAAGTTGTCAACTGTGCTCACAGTGTGTGGGTAAGTTAACAGACCCTACTGATCACAAAACAGCACAATACATTTTTTCAGCAGTGTACTACAAGCTGAAAATTGTAGAATGACATCATTTTACAAGCCCCTTTCTTTCTCTTTGATTGAGTAGGTGCTCAAGTCCTGGAGAAAAAATGCACCGCCACAACTGACACTGTGTGTGGCTGTAGAGAGGGACTCAAATGTGGTGATGACCATTGCTCCTTCTGTGTTACCAAATGTGGTAAAGGACAGGAACCTACAGACGAACGTAAGTAAACTCAAAGTATGTGCGACTTGATTTAAAGATTGCACTGAGAAGCAAGCCAACTGATTGATTATCTGTGCAGGTTCATGCAGGCCATGTCCAGAGGGAAAATTTAACAACCAAACTCATGAGAAGTGTAAACCCTGGAGTACCAGGTGAGATATAACCTGCTATAAAAGCAGCCTCTGCCACTAAAGTCATGTTTTATTGTTGTTGTACCAATGAAAACTCTTTTCTTACTCTTCTCACAGGTGTCCCAATCCAGGTCAAGAGATTGTGGCCAAGGGAGACGCTCTGTCAGACATAAAATGTGCTGAAGTTTCAGTCAGTCCAGTCCAGACCCGCCCAGAGCAACCTGGTGAGATGGGTGAAATTATTTCCCCCTACAATACTTGTGGTTTAATAATTTAGATGATAACTTTAGAATTTATTGAAAGCAAGCAATAAGTCCCTCCTGTTTTGTATCAGATCAGCCAGAACCGGCATGGCCACTGGTCATATCTGTGGGCACCAGCCTGTTTCTGATGGCCTGCAGCCTCATCCTCATGATCATTGTGACCATGAAAATCAGGCAGAAAAGAAAGAAGACTAAGCTGACAATCACAAAAACACCAATCATCAGAACTCCGACAGGTAATTACCACTGTACTTCATGATAGATTATGAAGAGGTCACCCTGACCATTTTAGGTGAATGATAGTGACAATACAAGCCAATCACAATTTGCAATACTTAACTCGTCCCCATTTTTCTCCTCAGATGACCCCAGGACATTAATAGCAATTGAGTGCAGTTTCCACGAGGCCCAGCAGGAACAGGGCTGCAGCACAGAGTCACTGGCCTCCAAGGACTCCTCAGAACCACTCATCGTGTAGATGGAAGGGGACCGGGGGTTCGTCTACCACACCAAAATACCTGTTGAGGTTTTATTGAAGTCTATGAAAGGATAAGAGGATATCTCGAATAAGACAGGGTCATTCCTTGTGACTCTGAGCCACAGGTTTTCCAGGACCTATTTGTTGTACTTATTTGGCACTGAATGAAAGAGACAGAATGAGGTGCTGCCCCAGCTGTCTTTTATCCACCCTCTTTTCTTTTATCTGAATAACCAAAGCTACTGTAAAAATATCGGCCAATGTAACAATTTGCTCTGATACAGTAAATACACTCAGGGGAGGCAGGGGAATTCTGAGAGGGAAAAAACAAAGTGGACTTAAAACAGCCTATTCATCATGTAAATGATAGCACACAGCGAGGCTCTGTTTTTTCCCTTTCAGTTGAAAGGCTGAGAGCCTGAGAGAAGAAGTAGTTCTAACATAGTTATTTTTTGACTCATTAGATAAAGGTAATGGTAGAACATCTTGCCTCACATTAAAAATCACTGGAAACAACCTTTTTTTAAATACTTAATTTATTTATACTTTCAAGTTACGTGGTTGGACTCAGTGAAATAGTGTAGCTTATGAATGAGTGGGTATGAGTTGTTTCACTACTCTCATATTTGCATATCTGAGCGGTAAAGGTGCAGAGTGTGAATGTACAGTGCAGGTGGGCGTTCAGCTGGGTGTAAAAAGTCTGATGACAGCTTTTAGTCACAGTCTAATGCTGTACCCACATATACCTCCCAGAATACTCAGGTTCAAACACCCAACCTAGTTACCTACTGTATACTGCTGAATTTGTACATGTATGAGCCTGGTTATGTTGTAGCAACCAACCCAGAGAAATGTTGTTTCAGTCATCACTGTGTGTGGTGAAATGTGTTTTATCAGGAACTGGTTTCTGTTACATTCTGTCTGTTTTGGTTTATCATTTTAATGTATCTATTGAAGACAATGGCCTTGTGTACTTTTCTTAATGAATATATCAGGCTGTAGGCAGCATTATATGTGGCCTCCTCCACTACCAGGAACTGTATGGACTTCCCAACTGTTGCTTCATTGGTTCAAAAAGTCCAGTGAAGGGAGTTTCCCTTCTTGTAAATAGGTAATTCTATAACACACCAAGTACCAGGGAGTCTACAGTACGGTACAGATTGTGCATATCTGTAGTACTGTAGTCTTTTTTAATGACAGCCAAATGTCTGGCTATGGTTCAATACCACCTCTTGAGCAAGCTGGGACATGCCTCTTGAGCAACACATTGGCTGTCCCAAGAATGTTTGAGGTGGCAATCTAAGATTATGTGATTAGTCACGTGCTGCACATATATCTTTAAAATTCCCATCATGTGCGTCATGTGGGAATTCCTTGGGACAAGCATGATACACACACACACTTAAGATGTCAAAATGAGGCTCAAGGGTCATGTGGAAACCCCCCAGTCAGCCCTCTACTCCTCATTGCTTTTGCTTACCTTCTTGCACAGTGGAGTGGGCAGCGAGATCAGATTATGTGGAACTTGTTTCAAAATCATAATGTCTTTAATCTTTGCTCTGAGATGGAACATTTGAGAGATGTGCTGTGTGGGTGAAAAAAAAAAGTTAGCCCACATTTATAGTAATGTATCAGTTGAGTGCGTATGAGTCACAAGTTGAGCAATGTGATGTCTGTTAAGAAAAACCACAAAGTTCAACGCTGCCATCATAAGAAGATTCACCATATGACAGACATGCAGTGTAAGAACTAAGCACTTTACCTCAGTCGTCACCTGGTTCATTTTATGCATTTGTGTTTGTTTATGAGAATTTGTTTCTTTTCTTTTTAAACATTTTTTACATCACTTGTTTTCATAATATCTGTCTTCTTTACACTGTACTTTTATAACAGCCAATAAAAATGGGGACTTCTTTAATTTGTAGCACTTTCATACAGAATAATTGCATTCATAGTGGTCCACCTACTCAGTGGCATATTTCATCTGTAAAAACAAATACACCCGATAAAAAGTGTTTAAAACGTGGGAGTAATATACAGTAATCATACAAAACACAAAACAATAACTGAGACCAATGAATATGTGTAAGAATCATATCAAATCAATTGTCAGAACAAGCATCCGTATATTGAAAAGTGTCATTGGGGATCATAATTGTCTCTGAACTGAACCAACTGCAAAATATACAAAAACATGTAATAAATAATCGAAGCTCAAAGGCCCATTTACAAGCTTTCTGAATCTTTCAGCCACATCTCACAGTCTTCACTCAGCAAATGGAGCTGACTCCCGTGTCACCATGTGTGGAAACTGAGTTGAGCTAACAAGTGGTAGTATATGGGGGAGAGGGCGGTTCAAGGATGGTTCAAAAAGTGAATAAATAGACTTTTGAGCTTAGATTACTTTGTCTCATACAGTATACTGTCCCCAAAGGATATATTTACAGATGAAGATTACAACATTTAACATACACCGATGATGGTTGTAAAATGATTTTTCATTGTTTGATTTCCATTTAAAAGCTGCTGTGAGTAATTCTAGACGAAGATAGTTGATTGTTGAGCCTCATCTCCAAGTTATCAACTCCCACCACGCCGGGTTGTGAGCCAACCTGGGTCACCAACCCAGAGCGTCCGTATTTGACAACCTGGGAAGAATTGCTTACAGCACTTTCAATAAGGGTTAACTAAGTTCATCTGATTGTCGCTGTACTATTGTAAACATGGCTGCTGTCTGCCCTCTGAAACAAAGCTGGCAGACACTCCAAAAGTGGATGTCACAAGGTAGCCTGTGCGTGAACCACTTCAGTCAGCGTTAAGGGTTATCACAGTAACTTCTTGTTTTGCCATTCGACATTTTGAACGCTCATGGTATACCACTTAAAGGAGAAGCGTCGTTTTTTTTTTAACCTGGACCTTATTTCTAGCATAAAATACGTTCATTTACGAAAAAAAAACGATACTTCTCCTTTAACTGAAAGAATACAAATAGAAGTCACACAGAGTTAAAAAACGTATACTGTTTAAATTACACACTCATTGACATTGAGGAATTCACACAAAACTTCAACAAATCTCAATTTTTCCCTTTGAAAGATATATCTTAAAAAAGTCAATCCTCATAAGTGTTTCTTTGTTCCACTGCTCTAAAGTGCTAGTAGGGGTGGCTGGTAGGCAGAACCTAATTCTGGTAACTTCAACCTTAAAGTAATAAGTGATAAGAACTTTGTAGATAAAACATCAATTAGTGTTATAAAATATACATGCACTACAACAGCACAAAATTATTGTTGCTTGCATTTTTCCCTCTTCTCTTTGGGTTTAGTGTGTCCTGTTTTGTCCATTTGTCGTTTTGTGGGTGGGATGAAAGTAGGCTCCTCAAGGAAGTCGTGTAAGCCGGACTGAGGCGTGGGAAGTGGATGACAGGTTGGACCTATGTTGGAGCAAAAAGGCTGTGAGTGTCCAGCTAATGTTTTCAAGTTTCATTTGTTTTTGAGTGTGCTGTTTGTCCTGTTTACAGTACCCGTTTGTCCCACTCTCAGGCTCTCTGTGCCTTGCCTTCTGGCCTGGAAGGTGGGGTCCAGCTCCTCTGCAATGTTCCTGATCTGCTGGACTTGTCTGTAAACACAGCTACAGTATGCTAAATCTGCATGTTAAGAAGACAAAAGGCATCCTGTTCATCAGCGTTATGTGTGTACACTTACGGTATAGTGGAGATGGGGCTGGGGGGCAGGTTCTCTGGGGAGTAGTCCTCAGTGGGGGAAGGAAGGCCCTCTGAGTCAAGCCTCTCTCTTTGGACCTGAGGCAGTGCACGAAGTCCAACTCATTTCATTTCATTTCATTCAAAACAACACAAACGCAGATAAAACCAAAGCAAATGAAAGAACTGCAGTGCACAATACCTGTCTGTCTCTCGCAGCTCGTCTGTCATGATAACTGATCATGGCCCTGTGCTCACGCCATGACGCCGGTCCGTCTAGCTCACGAGAACGACGCTTTGACCTGATTTCCTGCTTCTGCATAAAATGCGCAATTTCCTGGCGTAACAAAGCAATAGATTATTCCACAGCTGGATGTTAATCATGACATATATGGGTACAGAATTCAATTCAGTTCGTCCTCGCACCTCATCCTGCGCCACCTGTGCCACTCTGAAGTCTCCCTCTGGGTAAGAAGTACAAGGAGAGGGCTGGGAGTTCTGTGAAAACAAGCAGTAAAATAACAACAGCAAACAGTAAAACTAAGAAAAACAAGAACCAAAAGAGGTGCTGATCTCCTGCCCTTTATCCTTATCTCCCAAGTCACAGTGAGTCATGATGAACTCTCTCACGGACCTTCCTTAGCTGCTTTTCCTCTTCCTCCTGCAGCTTGCGTGCCAATTCTTCGTCCCGGAGGACCTGCTGCAGCTCCCCCAGGTCCAGGCTTGCTTCGTCCAGCCCTTGTTGTGGCGACGCCCCTGAGGGAGAGGTTAAACAGTGTCAGATCTAAACGGCCTGAAGTGACTGTGACGACAACAAGGATAAGGAGAGTGAGAAAACATGAAAATCATACAGGTGCACTGAAGCAGAGGAAGACTGATGGCGTTTGAATCACAGCCAGAGTTAGGAGGATGCAGCATGTGAAGGCATGTTGCTAGATTGTTCTGAAAGGGACTCCTTGGAGCCTTTCCCTCACTATGTCAAGGCTAAGTATGATAATGAAGATGAAGATGAGAATGAAAGCACACACTGAGGATTATTATAGGACTACTGGAATTACAGGTATGAATAAGAAAATGTCCCACTTCAGTAAGAGAGCCCAAATCACCACTAAAACACAGATTTGTCCAGATTAGGCGATGATTGAAGGAGAATGAGAGGAGCAGATGCACGCAGAGAGGTAGGCTTTGGAAGCTTTCCCTCTGTAGACTGGAGCTGGCCGCAGTTCTGGCTGTTACCTGCTGCCACATGCCTTGACCTATCCCTGGTCGAAGCCCCACTGCCGCTGAGGCTT
The DNA here is from genome assembly GCA_038406115.1 of Haemulon aurolineatum. NCBI lineage: Eukaryota > Metazoa > Chordata > Actinopteri > Lutjaniformes > Haemulidae > Haemulon > Haemulon aurolineatum. Next base: position 21,089,706 of record JBCAUF010000002.1, on the reverse strand, counting down.
TGGCTACGCTGCGGGGCTCTCCGGCGGGGCAGCGCTCTTCTCCTCTCCGCCTCCTGCTCCTCCTCTGAGCTTAACCTTTGTTCTCTGGTCCTGTGCCAGCGCTCGCTTGTTGTCCTCTCGAACCTGCCTTCATTTGCATTCCTCTCCCTCGCGTCATCGTTTGTGCGTCTGTGCTCTCTCCACCTCGTACTGCCCTCCGTTTCGCTGTTACCAAGGTTGGTGTCTCTGCTTCTAATCTCATAAACCTCTTCATCATGCTCTGCAATATTACGGTGCCTGTCTCGGTCCTCTCTGTGATCTCTCCCACTGTTTCCTCGGTACGACAATCTCCTCCTCTCCCTGGTATCTCCATGGAAACTGTGCCTGGTGGTGGCAGCTCTGTGGAAAGCTCTCTGATGTGGTCGGGAGTCGCCGCAGGAGACCTCACTCCCGTGAAGCACCTGGCTGTCTCTGCACCGGGGCCCTATTTGCAGCGGTGCCCCGTTGATGCCAAACCTCACGGGCACACCCCGCTCCCTGAGGACCTGGCCCAGCATCTCCCACACGCCGCTGCTTTCACCCTGCTGCCTGTTAGCGCTCCCCGTGTCATCCCGAAATCGGACATGTTTGTCAGGGTCCTGATAGCTCCAAGTTCTCGCTAGGTCTCTGTTGCTGTGTCTGCTCCTGTCATGCAGCCTGAGAGATTCACTGCGACTACATCGCCTTTCTGTTACCTCGCTTAACCTAGAGTCTCTATCCTGATCCCTGATCCTGTGCAAACCCTCAAACTCCTCTCTATGGTTTCTTTCCTGATCCCTTTTCCTTGGCCTCCTGCTCTCTAGGTCACCATTTTCATAATAGTCCTCATCCCACTCTCGTCTCTCCTCCTCCCAAACTCTGAGCTCATCCGGGAAGCTTCTGCGAGAGGAAAGACTTCTGTACTTTCTCTCTTGTGGTTGACGAGGTGCCGTATTGTGTCTTTCATTCAGTCTCTGGTACATGACAGAGAGCTGCTCAGAGAAAACGGTGTCCGAGTTCTCTGAATCGTCACTCGAATGCTCTCTCAATTCATCGGTGGTTTCCCTAAAGGAATCGGTGTGTCCTTGGCTTGACCATGAAGTTGTGTTTTCTCGAGCTGCTAACCCCCTGGGGGAGTCAGTCCGAGGCTCGGTTAAGTTTGAGTGGTTGTGAGAGGTTGAACATTGCCACCTGCTGGTGGTAGCTGTGTACTGCCTGTCTTCTTGGTGAGGGCTGCTGCCTTTAGTCATGCCAAACATGCAAACACAAAAGCAGGGAGGGTGGGTGAGGCTGTTAGCATGTGCTATTAGACAGGTGCCGTTAATGGTAAGGTAACACATTGCACTAAAAATAGCAACATGTCACGCAAGAGTATTTGTTATACAATTCATATCATTTTTAGACACAACTGAGGCATTCTCATACATGTATAGACTGGAACATAGATGTACAGTCATGAGTGACAGACAATATAAAAGATATGTTATATGCATGCAACTGATTAAGAGCAACACAAGGATAATAAGGAGGATAATGACGTTGAATTATAGCTATGTAGGGTATGTTTTGTTCATGCTGTTGTAATACATGTGGAGAATGACTCCACTATAATAATAATAATAAGCAGCAGTGAAGCATGAGAGCAGCAGAGAAGCTGACCCCCGTGTTTTGACTTGCTTCAAATGAAACAAATAATTCTGCAAATACAGCACACACTGGTGAACAACGTAGCTTTTGTTCAAAATGGCAAATTCCTGAAAGTAGAAGAATCTAGCATTTTCTTCAGTGTTTTGTTTGGCAGTATGTTTGGGTTGCTCATTAATGTTGTCACATAAGCATAGAGCCAATAAAACACCTTTGCTCAAAATGGCAAAACTTACCTTCACTGTGGCCCTCCTGCCCTCTGCTCCTCCTCTTGATTCTCTGCTCCTCCTCTTCCTGCAACTGTTTAGCTATTTCCTGTGGAGACACAGCCGTAGTGGTTGCTTGTGTGTATCGTAGACCATAATGAGTAACCAAACAGGAATTTAGGTGAGCTGTCCATGAGCTGTCCATGTCTAGGCCTTTTAAGGCTTTGAGAGGAATTTGAAACCACTTCTCAGTTGACTGTGTTATAAGCCCTTGATCCGAACATGCATCATTTGTCAATAATAAGGTAATCTTTCAATTGGCATGGCTGGCTCATTTCCAACCTGGGAATTCACTTAGTCATGGCAGCAGAGCTAATAATAAACTGACCTGGATAAAGGCATTACAAAATGTCAAAACAAACTCTATGCACTGAACAGTCAGGTTATACCACTGGTGTACAATCATGAGTTGGCATGACTGCAAAATTATTTTCCAGGACATCATTTCTACTGTGCTGCTTTCAGCCTGCAGATGGCAGCATAGCATAGACTTTACAAAAAGAAAGCAAGGTGACAGCTGCTGCTGTACCACAAGGATTCATTTGCTGTTTGACCACAACATTTGACCTCGTGCCACCTTTTCTTTGAATGGACTGAGTTCCCTTTGCATTCAGCAACAACACGAGTTACACGTCTGGAGTTTGTGCATGTGGCAGGCCTACAGAGGAGGCTTCGCCAAATGATTTAGTGCCACTGTGAGGTGATCTAAGCTTTAGGTGAACAAACTGACCATTTCACACTGTGCTGCAGATGACTTGATGGAAAACAGAGAGTAAATAAGAAACAAGCAAGCTTTTCATCTTCTTCAGCCTGATCTCTAGACCACAAATCTCCAACGGGAGCAGGTCAACAGGACTGTTTTCCTTGAAAGTAACACCTTGTCACTGGAGAATGCTTGTCCGCACCACAGCTACAATACTTGTCCACTCTCTGAACAAAGGAGACCCCCCCAGCCCGGTGAGAACTAATGATATTCCCAACAAATCAGCAAATCCTACCTGAATTCTATGAAATATGAAAATATGTCTGTGTAGGCTGCATTTGCAACATAAATCAGTTTTAAAAGCTAACGCAGCTCCTTTTGCTATCAGGGTGTGTGTATGCGTGAGTGTGTGTGTCAGCCACTTTGCCAGCATCAGCAGACAATTAGCAGCTTGCCATGGCAGGTTAGGCGTGGAGTGCCACAGGGATCTGGCATTTAAAACAGCTCAGCCTGACGCCTTCTGTTCCTTAATTAAAGACACAATCTACAGGGAGGCAAATATTTAATCAACACCTCTGATCAGCCGGTCATTAAGGAAGGTGGGCTAACAGGAGTGTTAATAGTTCATTATTTGATCCAAACATCAACACTCATTAAAAGAAATAAAAACATCCACATAGGAATAGCTATATTCTTACAGCATGTGCTGCATACCCTAGCATGACTTTTAACCCAGTAGGTGAGTAAGGCTTTACGTTTCACAACCAAACCCAGCTACTCTAATAATGATGAATGAACCCCACACCACTCTGACCTCACATCCTCCACACAAGGAGCTTTTATAAGCCTGTCCGAGGCAGCCTCCTCTAAAAAGGAAACTGCAGGGTAAAGGAAAATATTATGCTGGAGCAGCCTTCTGACGCAGATCGCTCCGCTGGACCAGCTGGGGAGTTTCATGGCACAATGGCCATTTTCCCCCCACAACGTTCTTCCTCTTCATACCCCGTTCATCTCATCCTCCTCCATTAGCTGGCCATCAAATGACTGCTTATGTAAAGCAACCCATGTTCAGAGACACACATGGTATGCACAGACAAAGTTTCTGAGAGGTTGGGCCTCTGTGTACACACTGGCACAACAAGGGAGAGGTTGTTTGATGGGAACCAGCTGGGTGCCCTAACATGTTTGGGTTGCAAGATGAATTGTTTGAGTATTCACACATTTTTGGCTGTACCACAAACTGTATGAAGAGTAGGAAAAGGCACAACATTAATGTCCCAACGACAATCACAGGGTTATTTACTGATTAATAAATTATTGTTGGATTTGGATTCAGATGGAAAAATCTCATGTTGTCCACAACTGAATCAAGAGTCTGTGCTCATGCTGTTCTGTTAGGCTGTACCACAGGCACAGTGGTACTTTGAGCTAAATGCTGACAGTGATGTTTAGCAAAGAAAATATTTACTATGTTCACCATCTTAGTTAAAATGTCAGCCTGACTACATTTTCTAATTAGCACTATAAGTACAGCTGTGGCGGATGATTTACAGTTCATCCTGAGGGGGACATGAATGTCTCCACTAAAATGCATGACAGTCCTGAAGATGCAGAGATTTTTAGCAGTCTGGACCAAAGATGGTGGACCAACTGACTGACCCCAATGTCAGTGATAGATTTTAGTGGGCTACAACCTATTGTGACATAAAATTAAAAGATGGAGAAAAAAAAACTGTGTATGGAATAATTTCTCAGTGA
>JBCAUF010000002.1:21047064-21072859 GCA_038406115.1 Haemulon aurolineatum | reverse complement strand
TCATAAAACACATTTTGCCTCAGAGGGCTTTACAATCTGTACAGTGAGCGACACCCTCTGTCCTTAGACCGTCGGTTAGAATGAGGAAAAACTTGCAGGAAAAAGGTGGAAGAAACCTCAGGAAGAGCCACAGAGGAGAGATCCCTCTACAGGACGGAAAGATGTGCAATATGAGTACTTTCATTATGCAGAATGGCCATTTCAGAATAATGTATAAGACTGGATTGAACTGTAATTATCAGTGCATTAATGTGTACATCATTTAATGTTGCAGCTGCTAAGTGTGTAATTACTTGAGAGTTCCTCATCATATGCTATTTCGTGATCATATTTTGTGTGACAATCAGAATCAGAGTCTGAAAATAAGCATGACGCAAATTATCAGATTAATATAATGGATGAGAAATGCAATGTAACAGAACAATTACCTCAAGTTGTCAGTGAAGCGCAGTACCTACTTGAGGCAGTGTATTAAGTGACTTTCCATCAATGCTGCTACACAGCTGGATCTGATAAAGAATGTTTGTTTGACATGCTTGCACTATTACCGTTGTTTGGTGGTGTGCGATGTGTCGCTTTGGGATCCTGTCAACAAACGTGGTGCATCACAACATCAGAGGAATATATTTCTGTTCTTGCTTCAGTTCATTCATCTGACAGCTGCTTGAGGAAGTTTTAGTTTTAGTTGCACATGCAATTTTATAAGAATATATAAAAGCATAGCCTATGTTTACTTCTTAGGTGTGTTTCCCTGCAAAATCATGTATTACTGCACAAGCAACCCCATAGGGCTGTCACAGCATGGAGAACTCATGCTTAACATTTTGAAAGCAGATTTACTTCAAGTTTTAATGTAGCCTTTTTATTATTCCAGGAATGGATCAAATGTTCCTAGAGGAATTTTTCACACATATGTCATTTTTAGAGTGAAGTTTCACCTCTGAATTCTGTCTGTGGTTGAGATGTTGACAGCCATCCCTTGTATGTAACACCGTGATAGATGAGTTTTTTAAATGCTCTTTCACTTTATACTGTTAATTACACTCTGCTACGTTCACACTGATCCAAAACTATATTATATGAATGTCATGAAAGTGCAGTGTGTGTCCACGTTTGTTATAAAACACCTGCGCCTGGCGAAGATTCTCCATTCCTCATGAATTGTAAAGAGGACCTCATATATAGCGGGATCAACCTCAAGACGAGACAACATTTATTTTAGAGGTTGGAATAAGCTGGGATTGGCAGCGGGACCTTGACTAATACAGAATATAAATCTTAATAGCTTTCTATGATATACAGCAACACCTAATGGAGTGTCTGGCCTTCTGGCCATAAAATTAAATGCCACTGTCGCTTCGTCGACCCTCATTATCATACAAGAGAGTGAACATTGACGTCACACTCCTAATAAATATCCAAATTACATACAAAGGTGCGAAATGTGACTTTGTAAATAGCTGTCTCCACCTGTCCCCCATGTCCCTGAGCTGATAGGAGAGCTCCTCTGACTCTGTCCATCTTTTCTGGACGTACTAATAAAGTTGAGTTTTATTGCATGACTAAGAGGAAATGAAAGCACAAATATAACATCTTACCAGGACAAGGCCTCTAAATAATGTGCATGAATCAGTCTCATTCAGTGACCCATGGAAAATTCTCCACTGTCTTAAATTGGCTTAAAATGTCAAATGGCTTATAGGCCACAAGGCCGAGAACGTTTTAGCATTTCCACTGAAGCACTGTGCAAGTAATTATGCAGTTTTATTGGGAGTCCTCGCTGCTTTGTATGCAGCTCCAACTGTGCAGTTTTTCTGTGGGTTTCGAGTCAGAAGAGGATTCAAATGGCCCAAGAGTTTAATGAACTGGTGGCATAAGAACATTAGTCATTTGGATGCCCAGTTACTCCACCTGCTCCCCTTTGGGATGTTGTCAAGAGTGACATCTGAAACACCTGCTTCGATCCCTTTTACGCAGTCAGTAAAACAGTCAATCAAGCTGAGGAGCTGGTAAAACATGACTGTGCCCTTGAAGCATGGGCCACGGCACTTGTCGTTTTATTGAGCCTATAATTCACCTGTGCCTGCCTGTTGATTTATCACAGTTAGAAGGGATGAGACTGTGGATATTGCTGATGGCTGTTGTGGCCAGCAAAAGTGTGTATGTGTGTGTATGCGTGTGTGCCTCTGCTGCGTGGCTTGCAGAAGGGGGGATAGGCTACAGCTGGAAGTATATAACCCAGTTGGGACCGACAGAGCATGTACAAGTCTTCTTTCCACTTGAGGAGCGCCTGTCCGAATCAGAGCCACTTCCAACGACAGCGTCCCGTCATGATGAAGTGTAACCATCTCCTGTCCTGGGCCTTCCTGCTCGTGGCCTCTGGCCCACTGCTGGCTCACCCCATCACAGAGTCTGCCGAGATGCCCTATCCAGGACCTGGTGAGTGTAAAGTAATATATTCAATGTAGCTGTTATCCACAGTGAAACACTAATTCAGTGCCTTGATTAGCATTTTTAGTAATAAAACTTAATTTGTGAAGATTGATGGCAGGCAAGGCTTTGGTGTAATTGCTTTAGAGCCACAGTGCTGAGCACTGATTGTCCTGCCAAAGTTCACACATCATGGACCATTAAAGCAGGATTTAGCTGCCGTCAGAGAGTATATTCAGTTTTCTGTTCAGGTAATCACAAATAAGTTTTCATGAGTTGCTGTAGAATGTGCCATAACAAAAGTTAAACTCTGTGTTTACGATTTTGCATAAACACAAACAATCCAAATACAGGTCGTGCCTAGGTATGTCCACAAATACAGTGTGTGAATCTACGCCTGCCGACTGTATGTTACCGACTTTGTGTGGTTGTTGGTTATTCGCAGTTTCAGTGGAGGACCGAGGAATTGGCGCTCTGGATGATCTGTCTCTCTCTGAGCAGACCTTCCCTCTGCAGGACGGTGCTGGTCTCAGATATTCCACCCTCATATCTGGGGAGATCAACAGAGACGGTAAAACAGACACACACACACTACATCAGTACACACTTGTATGAGTGCATGCTCATGTTCAGTTACTTCATCCAGCGGCACACTCTCTCCTTTGCAGCAATGCTATGATACAAATATGAATTCATACACACAATAGAGAAAACATCTTTTTCAGTGGTTGGCTACCAAGCAACACCACTGGAGGACTAGGTGGTTGCTGGTTATGATCAAGACAGGGTACTTGGTAATTTTTCCCTCAAATTCTTTCTTTATTTTTAGCTCTTTAATTCTTCACAAAAACACAGCTGATGCAACAAGTTGGCATGAGTCATGATCTCATGTCTCTCATGTCTCTCAGGTGTCAGAACAACAGGCCTGCTTCCTAGAGGGATGAAAAGAGATGTAAGTTTTTTACAAACATCATCTGTGAAACAGCAAAGAAGAGTCGGCTACACACTGTAAATAAAATGTTTATCACTGCTGCTATCCTGTCTGTCAGGTCCTGCTGGAGAAACAAGGTCTCTTAAATCCTTTCAGCCATGTGCTGGGCATCCGAAAGCAGTTCAGGAAGAGAGCAGGGAATTCCGAGTGTTTCTGGAAGTACTGTGTCTAAAGACTGTCAAGACCCTAATCCTGATGCCACACACAAGGGACCGGGCTTGCACTAAAACACAAATCCCCAAAATCTTGCACTCACATAAGTACATGCTGACAAAATAAGAAACATCATGCATGCATATACTGTACGTGTGCATATGCATGATCTGGTGCATGTGCTCACACATACACACTCCCACACATAAGCGCTGTCAGTATTTGTTCACAAGTGGAACAATCCTATTGGTATGATTGAGATCTGTTGCTTGGGAACTTTCAGATGAATTATTGAGATTACTTTCATGTTGTGTGAAACTAAGTCCTTATTTGTGGGATGTATGACCAAACGTCTTTTAAATGTGAAAGTCAAAAATTATATTGCATTGTATGTCCAATATAAATAAAAAAAATATATTATAAATTCTGTCTCTGCTATTGGTCTTTTCTCGATGAAAAGGTGTTGGAGAGAAACAAATCTGGATCAGAAGCAAACACCTATCCCCTCCTTAAAAAGTAAAGGAGGAAACAAAAAGACGTAGCAAACTTTGTTCTCGAGTTTTCTTCATTTTTTCCTTTTTTTATTATTTTACAGCAGAAAGAATATAAAGCATTCAGAAAACATCTTCCATATTTTAAGGGCAATTCAAAACGTTTTGCATGGCTTCAGCAGCTGAAATCTTTTTTTTTTTAACATATCCATCGAGTCAGTGACGCTTGTACATGCACAATTACAAAAATAAAACTTACAAACAAGAGAAGGGAAGAAAAAGGAGGAAAGCAAAACACATTAGGAGAACCAAGAGGAGATGAAACTTTTAAGGGCAGGAGTTGGGAGCGGAGAAAAATTGGGTCACATAACAGGGAAAGACAGAGAGAAAGACAGCTATAGAGGAGAGGAAAATAGATCTAACACTAGTTCACATGCAAAGTGTCGAGGACCCGTAACTTTCTATCAAAGCAGGGCCTTTTTTTTTTCTTCTCGGTTTGGAATTGATGAAAACGTGCAGTTCGGTAAAGGGTGCCATATAATTGCTGTCCATAAACTACTGAATGCTTGTCTTGCAATACTGGCATTTGCATAAGAGTAAGTCGACTACATGTGTCCAATCATTTTAAACTTCACTAGGTCTATAGGTCTCCACAAAATAGTTCTTTATTGCTCTGTGTCCACAAGTGGAATATGTTGTAAAACTGTTTCTGTTCTGTTGTCCTGATGTGCCTACCTTTCTCCGGTTTGGGTGCTTGGGAAAAAGAAGAGGAGGAAAGGCAGATTCCCAGGTCAATTCACAGAACGTCTTGAAATTGATAATACTGTATACTATGAAGAATGCCTATCAGCTAACCTGTCATCCCATTCATAAATGGCAGTAAAAACAAGATTTGCAGGTGAACTTTTCATATAACTACACTCTTAATCTTAAATACCCTCTAGACTTTGTCACTTAAATAAATTAAAGGCCTAAAGAACCGGCCAGATTTATACTATGATTTGACAGGCTTCTATGACAGAAAGTCAAATCATTTCATTTTAATGAGCTCTATATAACAGGACTTTATTCCAGGGCTCCACTGGCGTCTGTAATGTTCAACGTTACTGAGAGGAAATGGATTTTATTTCATATTCATTCACTTTAAAGACTTCAGTGTCGCAGCGGTGAACCTGTCTGTCCCAGATTCTTTACCAGAAAGCACTCCCTATTTCAATTTCAGCTTCCTCTGCTGTGAATCATGTGTCCTGCTCTGTTTCCTCCTCCCCATTTTGGCACCCTGAGTAAAATACAGAAGGGAGGTGAACCAGTCCCTCGGCCTGGAGGAGAGCAGTGCTGCCTCCACTGCTCAGCGTACAAATGAAACTGACACCTTGACATGTCTGCATGTGTGCTGTGCTGTGTCTTGTGCATGTGTTCTGTGTGTACCGTGTGTCACTTAGGTAATACTCGCTATACATACTATCACAATGGTCTCCAACCTTGTCCGTTTGTCCTATTTGAAGTTGGGAGCACACTGATCAAATCTTAAATGAATCGAAAAAACTAAAGAAAAAGTCTAAAAAGTTAGAGCTTGGTCTAAAAAACAATCTTGTCGTCATGCTTCGCCATGAAAACGTCAGTAGCTACTGAGCTTTTGGCTCATTTGTAGGTTTTCCCGTGTGCCCTCCAGTCACATGCCCTCTGTCTTTCTGAGTTCTGTGACACGTCAAACCAATGTTCATCGTTTTACAGAACAGTAAGTCTTTTAACAAGTCTATCTGACTACCGATTCTAGGAAAATAAGCATGCTTTAGGTGCAGTTCTGTCACCCAGTTAACTATTTTACCCATGCAAGCATAATAAATCCTTCTCCTTTTTGCCACGACATTGCATTGGCTATGCATTCTAACCACAGACTAGAGGATGAATGCAAGTCAACAAACCCCAGTAGTGGCATTTCTAAATGTGATTTTAACAAGCTGTCCCAGTAGAAAACAGAAAAAGAAGGCAACAAAACGAAAATCAAGCTTAGCATGTTGACAAGCTGGAGTGATACTGGTGTGAACAGGGAATATCATTTTGTGGCTTTGGTGAGCCCTCGGTGACGGTGATCATGTAGAGGATACAGCACTGTCTGTGGGTGACCGCGTTCTCTCACATTGTCTCAACCTCGGGTACATTGTATGCATTCTGACACTGGGTTTGGGTGATCAGGATATGAATAGGCACTTTCTACATAAACACTCTGGAAATAAAGTGTACATCATCGGGTGTGTGGATGACAACAAAACAACCGGTGAGTCAAGGAAATCAATCTGAGAAATACCTAATAATAGCCTAATAATCACTGAACAAACATGACAACATTTCAATAAACAAAACTCAAGTTTTTCAGTGGCACTTAGCTGAGTAATCAAATGTCATTACTTGGATACAGAATACATTTTCTGGTAGGAATATATTGTAGGAATTAGGCAGCAACCAACAGGCACCTCTAAACCAGCAGCTCGTGTGTGCTCTCTTTCAGATTGTTCCTACAGCCCGATCAAAACTGATATATATGGAAATATTATCCAATGTACAAGACACATCTCATGCCTCATAATTATAAACCTGTGGCACCTGTGCACTGTTTTACACATTAGTTACTCCAGTCATTTTGGCTCATTGACCCTCCATCGAGGCAGGTGACAACTTTCAGTGCTGTCCCTCTGTATAGAATCATTTTAGCACCTTTGACAGTTGGAAAAGTTCATTTTGCAAATGTTTTCAGCTGCTTGACAAAGAAATCCAGCCATGTACAGTATGCTACACACATTTTTCAACTAGACATCTTTGTTCTTTTTGACATGGGTCTATTTAGACCCTGACAGCCTTGATCAAGGAGTTTTTTTTATTTATTAAAACATGTTGTATTAGGAAAACGCTGTCACCAGTTTACTCGAGGGATCAGCCAAGAATTGATGAATCAATGCTTGCTGCAACATACTGCATATTTACAGTAAAGAGGTGAATGCAATCTTTCTCGGTGACAGAGAGTAATTAAATGGATCGCTTTACAGGGACACCATGGGCAAGGCTGCCAATCTTTAAGATCAGACAATATATGTCAGTAACATATCACATTCCATTTGCAATGACAACAAAAATAAAAGTCAAAACTGCATTCAGTGATGGTCATCTGTGAGAATGGTGGAGACATGAGAGACTTACGTTTAAACGCTTTCTGCTTAGATATGACTCCCCTCTGCAAACTGTGCACCTTATTGTTCTGGTGATCCTCAGCCAGTTGTGATTTTATGGTCCGCAGTGCTAGTGTGTATTTCACTGTATGATTATCTGTTCTGCAAAAATTAACTTAATTCTCTTCTTAAGCTATATAGCATTCACATACCTTGGCACCATTGGCAAAAAATTCTTGGTAGCCCAAAAACAAACAAACAAAAACAAAATGTAAACATAACCATACTTGTTTTAAGATAATTTTGCAGACTTCTCCTAACTCTAAATACAGTATTTTTTTGTACCTTTTTATATTGCAATAATATCATGCTTTAGCAAAATGTTCTTCTCAAGAACAATCAAAATAAAATAAAATACTCTAATAGTGAAATAGTTTTAATTTTACAGAGCATAGCCACTACTGCTTTTGTTGTTTTTTCCCTTTTGACTCTGTTCATACTTTTCATGCACATAGCTCATTTTTATCCCAGGTATTTACACTATTTACAAACAATACAACCATACTTCTTAGGCATTCAAACAAAACTATACAAATATTCTGTTTTTGTCTCGTACCTGTTTTTGACCCATTTTTAATGAATAAAATAATATATTTCTAAAATACAATCCCCTTTGGGTAAATGTTTTTTCCTACGTACTTTCAGCCTTCTTTATATACAGAAATCGCTCAATTGTCAAAAATATGGATTTGTCAAACCCCTATTTTGGGACAAGCTTAGGGACCCCTCAAAGAATCTCTAAGACGTCAAGGCAATGTATGTGATCTTCCCCTCAAAAGCCTTCACAGGCTCTGAAGTTCATTTAAAAAGAACAGTAATAACCTGCATGACCATAACCATTACAACACAAAATAGGCAAGTTCTTTTCTCTTGTTAGGTTCCAGAGGAGCAATCAACTGAACGAGGCAAAATGAAAGAAACGAAAACAGAAACAGGGCAATACAGGGAGAGCTTCAGTACTGAGATGGTCCAACTTATGGGGGAGAGGATGGAAACGAAAAGAAAATCAGAGGATAGGCTGAAAGACTAGACCAAAAGCACACAAGCAAAGACTTTTCTTGCCAAGAAGTCATGCATCTTTTCTTGGTAGGATTCAACAACATAGAGTCTGAAGATACAGATCACCAATACATTGGACATGATGGAACAAATACATTGGACAGTATGGAACAAATTCAAGTAATAAAGTGACAATATATACGATAAAGCATAGTTTCTTTTTAAGAAATGGCAAAACAGAAATATTCTATCCTCCATCTGCTTCTGCATGGTTAAACCCCGGACTACATTCATTTGTAGCTCCACCCGTGTGGGCAGACTGGTGGGGTAGAGCACAGTGGGACAGGAGGAATTGTTGAGCTAAATTGAATATTATGTCATCTACAGCAGTGGACAGAAGTGGGCGAGTGGGTTACCAATATATTTGGCAAAAAAGAAAAAATCCTCCTTCAAATGAATTGATCAGTCACTTAAAAAATTATGAAATACAATTAGAGCCCAGAGTGTTTCTGCATGGTCTCCCTATCCTCTGAGATCTTCTGCAGCAGCCTTAATACGTCTCTTCAGGTCCTCACGTGAGACAGACCTCCTCAGACATGTCCTGCGTTCTCTTCCTTCACTGTCCGAAACCTCTTCATATCCATAAAAGACAAAGCAATCCATGAAAAAGTGCAAAAAATGCCATGAAGCAAATGTTCTGCACCCCCCACCCCGACCCATTTAGTTTATAATCCCGTAGAAGTTGCCACTCTCCGACCAAAATCAAGTCAGTGGAAAGAATAGATATGTGAAAAAATGCTGTTGTACATGTAATAATAGTTGAGCCAGTAACACTGCAGTAGTAGTAATAATTGCAGTGCTTGCATTGATGTTTTTTTTCCATTTCTCTTGTAAAATGTCTCGGGTACAAACGAAAAAGAAAAGAGGAGTCAGGAGAGTGATGTCACATCGCGAGGGGGCTCTTCTGATGGGTCTCATGTTCCCTGGCCCTTTTCAATTCTTTCACCCTGTAACACAGAGAGAGACAGGTGTCCATTAATACAACATCTGTGACTTGGCTCTCTAGTAGCACACTATCAAGACACACACAGGCCTAACAGTATCACACTGTCCAGCCAGGACTATCAGAACCACATCAAGTCAGCCCAGATCAGATCACAGCCCAGGACGTACGGCTGCTCTGTGAAAGAAAATGTTGGTCAGGATTTCAACTTGCACCTTGGAATGTACAACACAATTACAGAGTCATTACCATGTTAATCTATTACATACGGGATAAAATGAACTGATAGCAGGAATACAGGAAATCTTGTCATTAAAGGTATGTCATTTTGAAAACATTAAGGTAATGATATCATAAATATCTATTTAGTACAATCATTCTTAATTGATATTACTCATTTCAAAATGACACTTGGCACCCTGAAACACTTTTTGTGTTTGTGTTTTGCTCAAAAGGATGTGACTCCTTCGATTATTGAAACTTATTTAATCAGGGATGAAAAGCATGAATCATTGCCCTAAATGTTTAAGGTGGTCGATTCCACATACAAGAAACAGCTTTTTCCAGACACACTGGTCAAGGCTGAACATGAATGATCACGTTGTGAGGAGAAAAAAAACCAAAGTGATTGTTTCAAATCTGCACAAATACACTGTCTGGCAGTACACAAAAGAATACCAGCAGAAACTGGAGTGAGCTCACTGAGGATACATATGTCTCAAGTGTATGAGCCAAAAGTGGTCAGCCTGCCAAGTACACAGCACTCTTTACCATAAACATCGATTTTAATACATCAACCACCACCATCTAATGGATTTGGCCCTTCTCTTATTCTACTAACTACTGCAACATTTATGTACTGAAGAAGGGGAGACTGTGTAGATGCATGGTTAGATGTAATGTGTGTGTGCACACACACACAAACACACACATCCTCTGATGCTGAGCTGGAGAACTCCCTGGAGGTATGAATCCATTAAAGCTCCACGTTTGAGTCCCAATGGGTGGAGGAACCTATTGTTTGTTTGTGTGTTTCTTCAGCGTGACCTATATGCTTCCACAGCTTCCTAACCTATATCACAGCATAGCAGACAAGCCTGCCATAGCCTCACCTGCTCTAAAAGCGTGGTACTCTATTTTAGGACAGTGTATGGCAGATACGGACAAAACATGTGATATGAATGTCAACAGCAAGGAGGTTAAAGATTTGTGACAATAATCAAATGCTCTAACTTCTATATATGCTATACATGATGTTGTGTATCTTTTTACTGTTGTTTCTATTGATTGATTTGTTTTAATTGATGAACCAGAGGCCATAATACATTCAGCAGTTGGACACAGTTTCAGTAAATGTAAATTGGAGGGGTTAAATCCCCCTCTCAGTCTGTCGAGTGGCTAGAAACAGGACACACAGCCAGTCAGACAGACAGACAACTACTCGAGAGACAGCAGGCCCATAGCATGCCTAAGAGTAGAAGAGCAAGGCCCATAGTTGTCACCACTTGACATGCAGCAGGATAAAACATGATCGAAAGAAGCTTCCCGCTTTCTCAAACTGGCTATCTGCAAAACCACACACAACTGAAACCAAACAAACCAAACAAAACCAAACAACCATGAACAAAAAGTACTTTCCGAGGAGAGAAAGACAGAGATAAAGAGAGTCAGAGAAGTGCCTGTTAAGGTGTTGCAGTGATATTGTCATTCATAAGCATTTGGTTAGTTCCAGATAGGTTCTGCTCTAAATCTGAGCTTCTCAGTCCACCTGTGGCTCCAATTGGCAGCCTTCATGCAAGCAGGCATCAAGCAACAGTGATGGAGGAGGAGGTAGGGTGGGTAGGACAGGGAGAGGGAGAGGGAGAGAGAGAGAGAGAGAGAGAGCAAAGGAGAAAATGAGAGTGAGGGAAGGAGAGGGAGAATGCGAAGGCCGAGACCTCAGGAGGAGATAATTGTATTGTTATAGAGTGAGAGACAGAGAGGGAGATAAGAGGGAGAAAGAGGCATACAGAATAAACAGAGAGAGAGAGAGAGGGGAAGAGGGAGAGAGAGAGAGGCACGAACTGAGTTGCTGAGGCTGCACTCACCCGCTTGAACAGTCTATGGTCCATCAAGGGGCTTGGCATAAACAGCAAAACAATACCAGACAGCTATTAGCACACAGTAGGCACTGTGAAGGGGGGGTGGGGGTGGGGGGGCGAGGACAGGTGGGGGCCAAATACAGTGAGGAGGGGAGGGGTGGAGCTTAGATGTTGGAGAAATTTGTCCAACAAAGTAAATCAAACACATCACACACCGAGTAAAAAGTTGAGTGATGGATAAGGTTGTGACATCAGTGGTAGATTCTACTGTGTCTTACTGATTAGCTCGATGGGATTCTATTGCTTTAGACCATGAACCAACCTGTGCAGTGAATCTGAATGTGAAAATGTAGCTGCTCTATGTTAACGTGTGTGTGTGTGTGTGTGTGTGTGTGTGTGTGTGTGTGTGTGTGTGTGTGTGTTATGTCCGTATGTGTGTGAGTCAGTGTCAGGGTCTACCTGTGGCGACAGCGACGTAGGAACCTCATGATCTTCCTGGCAGCCTGATCCTGCCTCTTTGTGAGCAGACTACCTCTACAAAATAGCAGAGAGAGCACAAAGACGTACTGTTTGTAGAGCAACAGGTTCAAACTGACACACATGTCTGTTCACGTGAATGTGAGGCAACTTCTGTCACTCTGTGACAAAGTGAAGGGTTCTATTCTGAAACATTATTAGCTCACTGGTCCTGCAAAAAAACAAATCTCCATTCTGAGGCAGGCACTATTCATCATGCAGAAAACGCAATGCAACTTAACACGAGTTTTGTCATGCTTTGACTATTTACTTTCCAATTCACTGGCTTCTCCCTGCAAGTACCCTCCTGTCCTTAAACTGCCCATCTGGACCCAAGGTTGCTGGATGGAGGACTAAATCTGCTAAGATGGAAAGTGTTGATTGGACGCGTTGGTTACTGTATTCATATGTGTCATAGCCACTCTACACCAATGAGACATTTGTGAAAGGCTGCAAGTTTAAATTGAGAGATGTTTCATGCTGCCTTATTGTAATGCCTTTGCATTATGTTTCAGACGTCATGGTGGAAGCTTGTTCTTAATAAGGTGATAACACCCCTCCCCGGCTCTTGGAGGCGGTCCTGGCCAACCTTCGTAGACAAGTGGCTGAAGTGGACTCTTGACAAATGATCATGCTCATCCGGGCTTTTGAGCTATAGAAACTGGCTCTAGAAATTCCCCCTGCCTCTCTCTTCAAGTAGCTGATTCAGCCTGCATCACTTTGCTCATTTGCTAATCTACACGCCCCATTGTTCATTCGAATTAACAACTCAATTACTCTTGTTCAGTGCATAACCTTTGCACGGCCTCCCTTTCTTGTTGCCAGTTTGTGACAGTATGTTCCAGTGGTGTCTGAGTGTCTACCTCAGTTTGTGCTGCACCAGGGCAGCAGCAGCCCCGCGGTGGTGGGGCTTCAGCCTGCCAAATTCCTTGTAGCTGCGGTAGTATTGCTGAATGAGCACGGCAGCCCTCCTGCTCTGCTGGAACTTCTTCTGTTCGTGGTAGCTGCGGAATTTACTCTGGATAAGGATGGCGGCCTGCGTCATCTTCTTATAAAGTGCATACTGCCAAAAACAACAAAATAACTTGTCATGCTTTGCTGTGTGTGAGCACCGCAGAAGGGTTAAAGGCTCAGGCTGCAGCAGAGGAAAACAACCTGAAGTTTGGCAATGAATTCAGCTGCTGGTAGTGAAAGAAATTTACCTTCAAGGCTATCCATGTTAGCTTGTGAACAGAAAAAGGAAAATATTGTGAATGATGCACTAACATACTCTGATATACTCAGGTGAGTAATAGGATGTTGAAAAGTGAGTAAAGGACTATGAGACACCGAATCATCCTGGAACATGTAGACAAAGGCACTGTGGCCACATCAGGGACCTGCAAAGCTCTGGTGGTGCCTACCTGTTTGTATTTCTTGTAACAACGTTGAATAACAGCAGCAGCTACTTCCTGTTGCTCTCTGAGCGGCCGCCCCTGTTGGAGAGTAGAGTGGGATAGGTCAGAAGTGACAGTAGAACCTGCGTTTTGCCACAAAGGGTATTGGCGGCTCTGTCAAGTCTCCCTGAGGTCTCCTGGTGGCCCGGCATGTGAAAGCCACCCCGGCACGAGAGGAGCTGAACTGTTGAGCGACAGAGAGCCAAAGGTTCCACCTCAGTGTCAGCCGGCAGACAGGCATAACAGATGACTGTAAATGACAGCGAACAGTTTGTCATATGAAAACTCATTAAAAGTAGCTGGGGGGTGGGTAGCGAGTTGAGGAATGGGATCGGGCAGTGGGGAAGGACTGGTGTGTGGAGTGCTAGTTAAAGACAGGCAGTAGCAGGCTCCATACACCTAACTAAGAGAGAAACAGAGACAGAGAGAGAGAGAAGGAGAACAGGAGAAGCTTAATTGTGTCTAATTGGAGCAGGGATAAAGGGGACAGTGCAGTCGTTCCTCTAAGCAAGGCCATGCTCTGCTCAAGGCACCTTCCCATGCTGAAACCACAGGGACATATTTGGATATATTTCTGTTTATGGTGTAATGTGTATATGAGCAGAGGAACAGAGGATGAGATAGAGATAGAGATCTGAAAATTCTGAATAATATTAAGCATGATTAGAAACAGTATGAAAGATAATAACGAACCGTATCACAACCCTGAACTTGACTGCAAAAATCAGAGCTCCATAGCTCGGAACCAAATCAAAGCGAACCCTTCAACATCTCTCCAAGAGCCAAAAACTAAACCATCTCATAATACCAGTCTTAACAGAACAGCCCTGTCACTGCAGGCTGCAGTACACACAGCTTTTGGCACCTGAGTGCCGGGCCTGTACCTTGTACTTGCGGAAGGCAGTTTGGACTAGGCGGGCGGCCTCATACAGCTCTCTCTGCTCTGGATCTGACAGAGTCAGCTGGGCCAAGTCTCGCTCCACCTTGCTGTTGGAGGCATTGATGAACTCACTCCAGTCAGCTGGGGATGGGAGTGTGGACCTCTCCAGGGGCCCCTCTCTTAGTGGAGACCCCCCAGGACTGAGGCTGGGGTTGGATGATGGGGTCAGGGGTTCATTATACAGGGATCTGAGGATCACAGACAGATTTTTTGAAACATATAGTCAGTGTAGGAATGCAGGAAGTAGTGAATATACACGCTTCTGATCAGTTTATACATCTAAATCCAAATTCAATGCCCCTTACCGTAGGTGTATGATGCTTGGCAGCTGTTCCACATCTCCAAGGTAGTTGGCCAGCCAGTTCATGGTGTTGCTGACCCCTGACGTGTCCAAGGGCACAGAGTCCGCGGCTGTGAAGTTTTCCCTTTTGATTCTCTCCGGCGTTGCTTCAATGATGTGCTCTGCCAGCGTCATCATATTTACCTATTTCGGTGGAACAAACAAAAATGACAGAGGGGAAAGAACCACCCTGTTAATGTTTATCACTATATAGTTTCAAGACTAACTACCTATTGTATTGTAACTGTTCGTGGTCTACATCTGCAGATTTAATTGTTTGGCCCTGTGACAAAGACATTGGCTTCAAAGCCAATGAAGAGGGTAATAATGATGAGTGTGATACTACTGGAGGCTACAATTCCTAATCCAGCTCCTCTTCTGTTGGAAGAGTAGACTGAGATGGATGGCTGGAAGAATCCCTTGGCTATGGAAGTGGATCAATAGAGAGCTTATTATGCAGTGATGGTCATCGATGGAGTGCCAGGTTGGCCTGGTGTACACTGCCTACCCAGTGCAGAAGGCGGACATAAAAGAGGTGGCATGGTATTGTTAATGTCCAATTTAAATCTCATCTTGCCAGGCGTTCTTCACTAGAAACAGTGTAATTCAGTGTAATCCAGTAAAATGTATGCCAATATGTAATGTAAGATGTATGCTCTAACTGTTCAATGTCATGGTGAAAACAGATTTCTACAATGTAAAGTCAATGAATTAAAAATATATAAGGTAAAATAAGTGACTGTGTAAATATTCACCCCCTTAAAAGCGACTGACCTAATTCAACAGAGGTCCAGCCAATTGGGGCAAGTAGTCTGACAATTAATGAAACAAGATCACCTGAGGGCAGTGAATGTGTCTCCAGTGATTGTAGTATAAAGACATCTCCGTCTATTCACAGGATAATCAGTATTCATGGCTACAATTACACCATGAAGGCAAATGAACACTCCAAGCAACTCCGAAAAAGAAGTATCTTAAAGAATAAGTCAGAGAAATGGATACAAAAAAATTCAAGTTACTGGACATCCCTGGAGTTCAGATAAATCCATCATTAAGAAATGGAAGGCGTATGAGTTCACCCAAAGGCATGTGGGAGACTCCAAGGTCCAAGGTCAACTTGAGGAAGGTTCCATCAGACTAGATGCTATGTAGACGGTGTGGTGGACACCAAACACATTGAGCAGCTTTGCAAAGACGAATGGAGTAAAACTGCAGTGTCCAGATATGCAAGCCTGATTGAGACCTATTCACAGAGACTCAGTGCTGTGATTGTACCCAAAGGTGCATCTACTATATACTAACTACAATGGGGTGAATATTTATGCAATTGCTTATTAAACACTATGTATTCTTAATTAACTGGCATCACATTGTAGAAATCTGTTTTCACCTTGACATTAAAGAAGTTTTTGTAAATTCTTGTCAAAAAAGCCAGATTTTGAATAATCCATACATAAAAGCAATAAAAGGCGACATCCGTTGAATGCTGTTTATAGGCACTTTTTCATCTTATGCTATCTCCACAGCACATTTCCACATTTAAATCCACAGCAAAATTATTTTGAACCTTTCATCTGTGGCTGTTTTAGTGCCAAGTTCTGCACATTTAGCTGACTGAGTAAACAGTTTTTGCTCTCACCTGCAGGTCATCCATCTGTGTGAGACAGTCCTGGTTCTCCAGATCTTCCCGATATGATAATAGCTCTGCATCAGCCATTTCTCTGTCTGCCATCACCAGCATGCCTAGCTGTTCCCGCTGACGTAACCGGTTGACCAGTTTCTCCTTCCCCAGGCTGCTGCTTCCACTGACCCCCAGCGCCTTCCTCCCCAAGCCACTGCTGGAGAAACTCTCCCTGGAGGTCCATCTGGTGGTCCCTGCGCTACCTCCCGTAGACAGGCCCTTGTCTGAGCTGAGGCCTTCTGAGGACAGGCTCTTGGGGCTAGAGGACAGCTTGTGGAGCTGTGGCTGCTCCAGGCTCAGAGGAACAGACATGGCCTTGTCAGGCCGAGTCTGAAATAGTTCTGGATTGGGTTTATGTTTTTTAGCTAGTGGGAGGTCTCTTTGGCCCTCACTGCTGTAGTAGTTGGAGGGCTCTGACCTGGGCCTTCTCAAGTCTGCAAAAAAGGCAAAACATGTAGAAATTAGTGCCTAAAAGATTGACAAGACTTTGTTTATCATAGACTAACAGAAAATATGTCGAGAGGCTATCAGCTGGACTAGTTCCCCCTCTCAAGTGCACAGAGACAGGCATAAAGAGAAGTGTACTTGCCTGGATTTAGGCTTGTGGTGCTGGATGTAGTTGTAGTTGTGGCAGGACACCCTTTCTTGCCACTGGGTGCTACCACGCTGTTGTTCGCCCAACTGACCATCCAGCTGTCTGTGGTAGGGGTGTCAGGGGCTGGGGAGAAAGACATGCGAGTTGTGGGAGGGAGTGGGGCTGGTGGCTGCTGTTCTTCTCTCTGTAGCTGCTCCAGACATTCAGCCAATTTAGTATGGCCACGAGATCGGGCAATTGAGAGGGGTAGACGTCCCAGAGAATCTGGAATAGCAAGGGCACGTCTGTCCCATTTATACAGGACCACCGCTGCCTCCAAGTGACCCAGTGCACACGCCCACATCTGGAAAGAAAACAGACAGATGACAAAAAAGAGAAACAGATTTAGTGGGTTTCATTTAGCAGACTGAAATTTACGCCAAATGGCAGATCACTAATTATGCAAACTAGGATTTTCTTCATTACGACTAGCAATGTTTTTTAAGATGTTCTTACCAGAGGCGTGCAGGAGAAGTGATCTACATTGAGAGGGTCCACTTCTAACTCCAAATCGATACTATCAGCATGCTTGGTGCTGGATGGGAGGGACAAAACAATTAGCATCTCACTGGTACTGAGTGTGGTGCACACCAATTACAAAACCAAAGCACCATTATACACTATTTAGAGTATTTCGTACTCACCGCCACTTGATGAGTGTCTGGATGAGGGTAGCGTAGCCTTGGCCTGCAGCCAGGTGAAGGAGTGTCATGCCTCTGAAGGTCTTGGAGTGGATTAAATGTTTGGACTTGGCCCAGCAAGCTCTGCTCATCATCTTCTCACAGACCACCACGACACGGCTCTCAAAGGAGCTGCTGGCCTGCATCTGGCCAGATACACACTCACATACACAAAAGAGGAAAATGTTATTGCTTGTTTTATATGCCTCGTTAACAACAGCAGAATATCACTCAAGTCTGTTGCACAATACTTGTCATGCAGCACTTTTGCTGATCAATAATGACAGTATCACGTGTACAATGACTGTCCTCAACATATGAGTGGCGTGACGTGGCTTCTTACCTGTGACTGGCTGTTGTTGCCCCCTCCTCCGCCTCCTCCCCCTCCTCCCCCCCCTCCTCCTCCTCCTCCTCCTCCTCCTCCCGTTCCTCCCCCAGCTCCGCCACTCCCTGCACTGCTCGGCTGCTGGTGGCTGGCCATCTCCGCCATCCTCCTCTCCATCTGCTCCAAGCGCTCCAGGATAGACATTCTGAACTGGTTATCTAGGCAAACAGTGGGACACAGAAGAACACGTCAGCACGCAACTCGCATCCAGTGTGCAAAAAAAAAAGAAAAAAAAAAAAAAAATGGCTGTCTTTGCTATTACCAGCACAAACAACCCCGTGTCCTGACAAGACAAATGATCACACAGTATGCACCACAAGCTGCACCAAATATGTTGCTCTGAGCAGCATTAAGACTGTCGCAGTGACTTGGGGCTTAATATCTTGAGGCACACAATCAACCATTTAAGAACAAATGCACAAGTCTGTCCCTGAGATACTGCAAAGCTGATGACAGGTTACTATCCTACTTTCAGCCTTAATGTAAAAAAAGCCTTATAAATCATTACTAATCTCCCCATAATGTGAACAAAAACAATCGCATCAATCACTGACTTCATCAAAACAGTTGGCTTTACTAAAATAACCTTTAAAGCCCATCAATCATCCGCTAATGGCTGCCATCACTAAACTCCTGCCACCGTCTCTCCTGCACCACTCAAACAGAGCCCCAGAAGACTAATACAGGTTGAACGATTTGGCCAACGAGTGGGGGCATGTTAAATGTGTCCACCCTCTCACAAAGAGCTGCAGACACGCTCTGGGGGGGAGGGGGGGGGTGTACAGCTGAGGGCCCTCTCCAGCTGATTAAGTGCACCCTATTATGAGCAAGGAGTCCCAGCCCACCCCCGTTCTGCGAGCCCGTTCGGTGGGTGGACTGAGAAGCTGACGGTACAGAATCAATCACGACTTGCACCTATCTGGAGTCCTTGAAAACCCCAGCCTTTCCATACATCAAGACGGATGGAGTGTTTACATGCTGCTTAAGAGGCAACAACTGCCTCGTACCCTGTGTCAGTCCATGCGGTTTTAGGGGAGGTCCATGCTCAGGTTTTCAGCCTAACAAGATTTTTTTCAGTCACACACACTGAGCAGGATGCATATTTCAATAGTGAAATGAGGAGAGGACAGAGCAAGTCACTTCTAAATCTATTTTAATTAGCAAAACAAGAACAAGAAATAAACATGCCACTGGAATATTAACTGATGATCACCACACAGAATACACTAACGTGAGAACATCCTTGTGCTCATAAATACAATCATTTAAACCTGTTGCAGTAAGTTTATGTAAGATTATTAGACACTGAGATATTTAGGAACCCCCGCCCTACAAACACTCACCTACACGCTTATCAGTGTGAGTACGCGTGCACACACACACAAGCACACACAAAGTATGCTGTGCACAGACAGTGGAATGGGATGGGCACAGAGAGCCCACTGCAGCAGGGAGCATAGAAGACTGCATTAGCATTCCCCATTTAGCCACTATGAGGCCGTTTCTGTGGCAACCTGCTGCCGAGCGGTAACTAGGCGACAGGAACATGGCTGTGTGTGTATGGTCTGCCTGCGTGCTATTGGCTTATTGATGAAGGGGAGGAGAAGGACTCGAACAAAAAAAAAAAAAAAAAAATGGAGAGAGAAAGGCAAACAATGAAAAAATGAGTCCATAAATCTTCTTTCTTGTGCTTTTGTGTACTTGGCCTAGTCTCCTCTCTCAGTGTTGACGCTGTAGGTAGGGACCTAATGACTCTAAGTGGGGAGTCTTCGCAGCACGACCTGGTGACATTTGCGCTTTACGGTATCTTGGCAGTCACGGCTCAGGGCTCCGTGGAGAGCTAATGTCACAGTCGGACCTCCTATAAGCCACCGTAAAAGAGGTCAAGTAACTGCTATCATTGGACAGAAAAACATAATGTCACTGGCTGGTAAATTACTGCTCTCAGTGACAACATGCTGCACTGTGAATAATGGACTTGGAGGACAACACTGAGGTCTCTGCCTTTGATTCCTGTGTGTGCTGTAGGCTGTCTACGTGGACCTGCTGGCAGATCAGCAGACCACTTTCTCAACCAGCAGGAATGCTTGGGACTGTTTGCGGTGCTTCTTTGCAAGTGGGATCCTCATCCATCAACGCTGTGACTTGTGGAAACGGACGAGGTGAAGAGTTGAGAGCCCGCTCAAAACTGAGCGCCTGTATCGGGAGGGAGTCAGAGTTGAGACAGGTCACAGCACTTCAACCTGCCCTGGTACAAGGCTGTGCTCTCCCTCTCCCTTCAGCTGACACGGAGGGAGAGATGTAGACAGGGAGAGAGAGAGAGAGAGGGAGGTGAGGGGGGGGGATAGTTAGCGGTAGGCTGACATGTCTTTGTTCAGACCCAGTGCTGCAGTGTGCTGCAGTGCAGATGATGTCATCTCCACCTGCTGCCTGCTGCTCCAAATGCGATGCACGTCCACTGCAGAGGGAGGATGGGGGCAGAGACGAGTGGGAGGAGAGGGGGAGGAGACGCGGAAGGCGAGCAGCCAAACAGAACCGGAACAACACGGTGACGTCGTCAACGCCCTCCCACTCCCCCGGTTTACTCCCTTGTGACGGTGTGTGGCGGCAGACGTGGTCGCTCTCACACATTTGGGGCAGACGGTGGCACGCTATTTTAAAAAGCAGTTGGGCGCAAAAACGAGGCAGAGCAGCCTTCAACAAATCAAAAACATGTGAATGAAAGTTGATTAGCAAATTGAATTGTAAACTTGCTTGTAAAGCTTTCATGACAAAAAAGTATGCTGTCCAAAGCCAGACTAAGTTTCTGTAGGACTTTGTGAAGATGTATTACATGTCTTCCTTTGATTTTGGTGATGTGACTCAGAACCTTGTTGACTTGCCCCGTCCAAATTAGATATGAAAAACACTAAAGGAGAACTCTTCACATTCCCAAATAAACATCTCCACTGATTCTCATGCTGCATCAGTTCCATCTACCTGAACTCATCTCTGCTGTGGGTTACACTGTGGAGTGTTAAGCATTATCTAGTGAGAGTTATTTCAATGAGAACAGCTAACAGAGTTAAGTGTGAGTTTCTGTACAGTCTGTTACATAACAGTTGGAGTATGCTCTTTTGAAATTCCAGTGAATACATTGCTGAATGATGACCTGCCTTGTCTCCTCCTTAGAAGTGAGAGGAAGAGCTCTCACCTCTGGGAGGAAAGCTTGCAGAGGATGGGAAAACACCACACTTTTGGGTATTTTAATACAGTGATAGCTGCCCTTGTCTGAGGGAGGAACACCCAACACCACGCATCAAGAATGTGAAAACACTCTGTGACAAGAGGTCACAGAGTTCAACTTCAACTTTTATGACCGCTAACCTAAATGACTAATTTTATCGCTTGCTTTGGGACCGAGCTCATTAGAATAAATGACTCGTGTTGTTATCGTGGGACTGACCAGACACCGGCCCATGACCTGGTCCTGTCACACACATTAAGAAGCAGGGGAAAGTCACAGTTTTTAGTGCGGGAGGTCGGTAGCATTCCTCGGCACGTGACGACTGTTGTGTGTCACCATGGCTCTGCCGCTGCTTCTTATGAGCTTCTCTCAAAGGACGCCCGTGTCCTCTGAGACAAGCAGAGAGCAGAGGACCTGAGAGATGTGCGTTGGATTTTAACCAGCACGGCGTCACAGCCCTGTCCCATGTGATCCGTCTCATCTCTGGGACACGGCAGCAGCTCCTTATGAGACAGGTTGATATATAGACGGATAAGGGAAGGAAGGACAGGGCTGTTTATTGACACTCAGCAGAGCACAGTGGGAGTGAGAACAGGCTGAAGGGAGGACAGAGACAGCAGAGAGATTACAGGTAAAGGAAGGACAAGGGTGACTTGAGATGGGAAGACAGGAGGAGGGTTATTAATAAAGTGAACTTGTGATAAGAGTGTGTGGGAGGACATCTTTAATCCTCACTTCTGAACCTCTGGTTGTGTTCATGCCAATCAAGTTTAGTGCTGGACCTCATTATCTCTCTGCAGCCAGTCAACTTCTCACATGTAACCCAGTGGAAAGACTAGAGGGCAGCCTCCCTCTGGGTCTCTGTGTGAGCTGACTGACAGGGGCTGGTATTTGTGACCGTGCAGGGGAAGGGGCCAGGCCATCTGGCAGCAGCCCTCGCAGCTGGAACACATGGCTGTCTGTTGATTAAAGGCAGACTTGCGGAATGATTGGTTGGGTTTTTGTTCCGTCTATTATTATTTTTTTCTTCTGTTTTATTCTTGCTAACAGAATGATAGCAGAATATTTAACCGGTTAAAGAATGCAGGGAGGGGGGGGGAGACAGGTCAATCCATCCCAAAGCTGGCATAAAGACACACAGACAAATGCATAACCTTTAAGTGTTTGTGTATATGCTCATTTATCCAAGCAAATTGAATCAAAAGCAAACAGTCTTCAGACTGCTGTAGGAAGCTGGATCACTTGGAGGAAACTCCTCAGACATGGGGAGAACATGCAGACTCCAATTAAATGCTAGAAAGCATTGACAGATCATGTTTCATCAATCCAAAATCATTTAATCAGTCCTGCGCATGACAGTGGGCAACCTGTAGCAGAAATCCCTCACACACTAAAAACACATGTTAAGGCATCATCACCTCTGCATCAGTCTGCATTCTTCTCTTGCAATTTATCAATATCAACAAATGACAACAGCAGCCCATAGAGAATGCCACACGGAGCGGACTCATGTCCTGTCAGACAATTGTGTCTCACGGCTGTTTGCACAAAGATTTCATGTTCAACCACATACAGACATTTAATAACCACAAACAAAGGTCACAATACTTGAATTATACTTTTCAGTTCTGCCATAAAGGTGAAGCAGCTCTTAACCCACTGGCATTTGTTCAGCCATATAGGTCAATGTAAGTACAGTCTGAATGCTGAATAGATACATTGTGTCACATTGAAGGTAAAATGCCAAGAGTTCACACCTTCTGGGATTTACTGCCATTTGCTATCACACTAATAGAGTGATAGAGTATTGGCTTTTTGTCTGGGAAAGTAGGGTAGTTTGATTTTTTATAGGTGTTCAATTGATACAGTAACGAGTGCATATCATTAGCTTCCAATTTGCATAAACAACGATATACTGCTTGACACATCAGCTGCAGGCAGGAGTGCAAATGAGAGATGAGTGAAGAAATAATTTCAAAGATGAATCAATCTGATATAAAACACCAAGGCCCAGGGGACGGGACGTCTCCAAAGCTTTCCATTAATAGTAAGACAACACAGTTGGGCTAAATGCATTCACAGGAACCTCAGCCAGCTTTTTCTCCGAGTCTTTTTCAACATTGTGCTTAAAATCATATTTCAGCATTTTGTCGAATACTGGACTCCTGTGGCGTATTGTACTGTAGCAACGATTATGATTTATGACTGAGGACAGGAGAGGAGTGAGCAGTGATAGAGACTTCAAAGTCATTTGATGTTGAATGTGATATAATTGGTTTGAGACTATATATATTACCCCCTCTCTGTTTTAATACAACTCAGAGGGATACAACTGCACAGCATGAAAAGGGACTGAACATGAATATGAAATGCACGTTAGCAGACTGGCCCACAAAGGAAAAACTAAACTTACAACATAACATAAAAGAAGCACTTTCCTTGGATTGTAGTTATTAATATATGGCACAATTAGCTAAGAACACAGAGAATATGTATTATCCCCTTGTGCTTTGTGAGCAGACTAGAGCCTGATAGCACAAAGGTGGGCACTATATTGCATATTCCAAACCACAGCATAAATAGTCTGACACATAACATCAATGTAACATAATGCAAACCACACACACACCAAAGGCGTTACTTGACACCGCTCAAACAGCCCCACCACAAACTATATGTTATACTGGAAGCCTCACGAAGGCAGGATTCATTGCATGTTGAATTGCATTAGACAACAAGGTATTGCTTTTATGTCTACCCACTATAAATTGGACTTAAATGGATCGTAAAACAATGAACTATGATCAAACTATAATGCTAATTAAATAAAGTGACACAACTGTAAAAGAAAAAATCCAAACAACAGTGAGGCCATTTTTAATCATTTGGAAACCTTCAACTGAAACGATGTGTTTGTCTTTACATGCACCCACCTATAAGAGCAAAACCTGTCTCTTTAAAACCTTTTGTGGGGTGATCCATCACCTTTAGGTGTACGCAGTCCCACGTCACTGCCGCTGTTACTAGTACTACTACTACTGCTATTGCTCCTGTTATTACTACAACTGGTTCAACTATAACAGCTCTGTGGACTGTAAGAGCTGCCTTCATTTGTGATAAGCAGTACACTACAGTACATCTATATCTATATAACAGCTTGTGCCATTAACTTCATCTCCACAACTAATGTTACTCATGTGGGGAGATGTGGACAGAGAGATAGACAGATAGTCTTTAGTCTGTTTTATAGCCTGCATGTACTCATGTCTCATATCATACCATGTCTGCACACATTTGACATAATAGCCTAGTCATACGTACATTCCTAAATGTAGCTAAACATATGCTTACATAATATAGGCTATGCACATCTATACAGTGTTCACTGGGTTCTTTTATTTTGGGGGCTGCTGAGGACAAAGGGGACAAAACTGATAAAGTGATGTTATTGCTACTCCTGCTTCTGCAACAAGTACACAGCTACTCAAAGTGTGACTACACTGCTAGCACTGCTGCAAATAGCACAACACATGCTTTCATGCAGTTGAACCAAGACACAAACTATTCCTACTGCTGCCAACTACACAAGTAAACCGCTCTGTGTTAAGGTGGCCACAGCACAGCAATATTCAGTGTTACTGAAGTGAAAGCATGGGCTGCACGAAATGGCTGAAAACTACTTTTTCAAAACACGTTCTGTAACAGTTTACAACGTCGCCTCGCTGAACCTTTGACAACTCTTTTAAATGCGTGAATGTGTGCAAATGCCTTGGATCTACTGTGGGCACACTGGAAACTTCACAGGCGAGCAACAGGTAGATAATGTATATCTGAAATGATCTCACTTTCAGTGGTCTACTCTACTCAAGCAAAGCAAAGTTTGAACTCCAAACGACGTTAGAGAGAAGTCGCTGTTCTCAGATCGGTGGTGCTGAAACGCTCCGCGGCAGAACAACGTGTTTATACCTCGCACCATTTTGAACAGTTCACTCAGCCCCTGAATGCAACCGGGACTATGAGACAACAGCCCGGGATCCCACCGACCACACGCCGGCCCCCGATAACCTGAAGGGGGGATGCGACAAGGCTCCGAGCCGCTAAAAGGTAACGAGCACCACACTTTGAACCACGTGATTTAAGACACACACTCAGCCGACATTACAACACACAGAACACACCGTGAATCCGTGCAATGTGCCAAAAAAAGTGCCAAGACTTGGGAAGAGAAGAGAGCAGCGAGTTAACTTCCAAAATGCGAGGAAAACAAACGATGTTTCGGTCCCTGAAGGCGTCCCGAGGTGTCTCTAACGGTCGTGAGTCAGGAGTTGGCTATACTATCAGCGTCAAACTCTCCGGTGCTCTGCAACGAGGCAGGCACAGGCGTGGAACAACTGAAGGAAAGCATGTGGCCAAAAAAAGAAAAAAAAAAAGAAAAACAGACTATTTCTTTTCCAAAGTCCTCCGCAGCACATGACACAGCCGGAGCACAACCGACACACGGCAACTTAACATGCGGGATGCTCGAACAAACGGCTAACTCCAACTTCTTCTCACACACACACACTCACACACACACACACACACA
>JBCAUF010000002.1:21031706-21046964 GCA_038406115.1 Haemulon aurolineatum | reverse complement strand
ACACACACACACACTCACACAACATAAAAACAGCCACGAAAACAACACAGACACAGCACAGCACAGCACTACAGCCAAAAAGGGGGAACTTGACAAATCTAACCTTCTATTTTATTTTCCATTGCAGAGTCCACCTCAAAGCCAAAAGAAACACTGCCTCTTTTTGTCTTTTTAGGAAATGCAGGTGTCATTCAGTGGCATCCTGACCCCACAGAAGTCCAAACCAAAGCTGCATCATCTCACTCAAACTGCAGTTTGTGTCCCCCTCACAGTCTGACGGGATGGTGTTAACACGGAGGAACAACAAGCGGAATAAAAAGACATATCCTTGGTGTGTAGACTCAATCTCAATCTCAACGGAACCACTCGTCAACAATAGAACAAAGTGAGGGGAGAGAGAGCGACGTGAGGAGAGAGAGAGAGAGAGAGAGAGAGAGAGAGAGGAAGACCGCTCACTACTCCTCTTCCTCTAATAGCCCCCTCCTCCTCTTCACTTGTTTCACCTCTCACACACACACACACACACACACACTTTTTTTTTATCCTTGTGTTTTCTAGTAGTCTCCGTTTTCCCAGCCTGCAGTAAAATGACAAATACCGCTGCTCGGAGACGTTGTGCGCACGTGCCGCCGGTAAACAGACGCCCTGATTCCCGTTTGCCGCCTGATCCTCGAGCCGAGGAGGGGGGGGCAGGAGCTCCTTAAAAGCTCCCCATATCTCATGATCATTAGCGGTTATTTGCTCCGTTATGTGTTCAGTGTGCGCCTGCCTGCCTGCCTGCACGGAGTCTCTCCCACAACCGGAGAAAAGTCGGTACAACACGCGCGCTTGGAGAGAAAGACGACCGGATCCGCCGTCTCGCAGCCGTGCGAGCCCGCCGCCTCTGAGTAAAACCAAACCGTGTTGTGTTTGCGGTAGTTTACCATGTTTACCCAAACACGCCCACTCCTCCTCCTTTGCTCCTGCAGTGTGTGTTCACGGTCTGCCGTTTGTCACCGGTCAACGCGCTCCCCCCCTTTCGACACTAATAACGGGGCAGTAATGCCGCTATGCAGGGCTGCTGCTGATTTGGGCAGGTCCTATAAGTGGACCCCGTGCCGGCTCGTGGGTCGTGGGGACTTATTGGGGCGGACGATGAGCAGCTCTGCAGCTCCCGACAGCGTTTGTGTCCTGCCCATGGCTCCGTACCTGCAGTGCTGCAGAGAAAAGGCGCCCCTTCCCCCACTCTGCATTATGACAAATCAAGGCAGGCAGGCAGCTGTGCCATTAGCACATCATAGCACAGCGAGTCTTCCGTGAGAGAACAAACTCGCAGAGCTGTGCTGTGCTCACACACACCGCTGCAGACTCGCACTAAATAAATGCGTAAAGAAAACTATGCATGGCGCGTAATGTCAGCAGCCTGTAGTTAATCAGGTGACCGACCGTGGGGGCTTAAAGTATGAGAGTGTGTGCAGTCACTGTGGGTCACAGGAATCTCGTCACACTCGTGCTTTTAAAGTGGGAAACTCAGTGGGTAGCTTCATTATTTCGCTTTTGTTGTGCCTCAGCTCCGTGGACATTATCGATGGATCACCTCAGACCTGAGTGATTACATCCTGCCTTACTTCTCAGACAACTTCTATGAACTAGATGTCACCGTGGAGACTGAATGTGTCTGTGATAACAAGGGATCAACACTGGCAAACAGATCCAAGCTTGTACTTCTCCGAGTATGAACTACATGGAGTCTAAAGTACTTGGTGCTGTCCACCGTGCGGGGTCCTGAAGCTGCTGGTCCTCCGCTTTTGACAGTAAGCGTCTGATGGACCCCAGAGGAAAACGAATGTCTTGTAGTAACAATCAGACACGTGTGCTGTGGGCACACTTCAGTATCTCAACATGAGACGGTTCTTCCCAGTCCTTCTGGTGTGGCTCACACAGAAGCTCACCTGGCGCCACAGCTGGACACAATGGCACATGGTTTCCATGCACATGTATGAAACCAAACACACACACATGTAATGTGCATGTCATATTCTGTAGAAATATCCCTCAGTCTCACTGTTCTGTGATTTGGCTGTTTTGGCAATACTGAAAATGGTTTTCTTTCTATACTAACTCTTTCTTCAATAACAGGTGATTCATGAGCAGCTGGATAGTTGGATGCAACAGAGATTAAGCTGTAAGCCCACCAATGACACTCATGACACTGTCATCCTCAAATAGGAGACCACAGATGGTCATGATACAAAATAGTGAGAGATGGCAGGCAAGGGGTTAATATAAGTAAGGTAATAGGGTGGGCTGTGTTTTCCCTGAGACAGTCAGCTCCTCCTTAACTGGTTCTGTGAATGGGCCAGTGAGGCAGTAGGGTATGAATGGCGGAGGGATCCACCGGCACTGCCGTGTATGGGAGCCGCCAGTTCTCGATTACTCACTCCCACTCCCTCAAGGGCCGTCTGCAATGCAGCTGTCCTGTGAGCCTGTGCTTCGCCGTGCCCTACTTTATCCTGTCAATGCTCGAGCACTGCAGCAATGCTTCCCCCAGCAACATACACACACATACAAACACACAATGGCTTAGATACTCATTACATTCTGGTGAACATGCCTATAGTAGGTCTTCTGACTCACAAACCTAATTGGAATCTAAACAGAATGGAAATTTGCCAACCCTGCAGCATCTGTTGTTAGATGTGGAGGACCTCTAGAATGCTGATCTACTGAAGCTTTTCACTGTGAGGGGATCAAAACAATCTTAACAGCATTATGCTCACTGCTGTAAACACAACATATTTCCCATTTGCTGACTGTA
Organism: Haemulon aurolineatum; assembly: GCA_038406115.1. Lineage (NCBI taxonomy): Eukaryota > Metazoa > Chordata > Actinopteri > Lutjaniformes > Haemulidae > Haemulon > Haemulon aurolineatum. Next base: position 21,044,167 of record JBCAUF010000002.1, on the reverse strand, counting down.
ACAGAGATGAGATACGACAATGAGACTTTCTCTTATTGACCTCAAAATAAATCTTGAAATATGACACGCTGTATTTCATTTTCACCTCCAAACAACAGATCACAAAGTGTCACTTAACACAGCATTCAAACAAACAAAGCTCACTCCTAGATCAGTTTTGCTTGGATAATAAGAAGTGGGGTTGGACACTATGGTTGAGATCACTTAATAAAAATATCTTAAAAAATTAAAAATATTTATCTCATAATAAAATGTTTTAGAATGTTATGTAAGTTACATTGTTATTATTTCAAACAAATTCAAACAGATATTTATTTCTTCTAATAAACTGTGTTCCACCACATCAGGCACAACTCTTTTCACAGTTCTATTAATTTAATTGGCTCTGTGCATTTGTTCTGATTCATTAATTTGGACAATGGAGTTTTGTAAAATAATAACATGGTATCTATCATAACAATACAAATCCAATAAAAGTTGCTGAATGAAAATATAAAATGACTGTCCAACCCACCAAAGGTGCTTTCCAACAACACTAAAAACAAGGCTCTAATGACTCCTACACTCAATCACTTCATATCCTGTCAGCAGCCAAATCAAGGTGACATTTAATATCAAAGAACCACGAGATGCACAAGAATATGTATTCAAATTATTCTATTCTTGTTATTGTTACAATTTTGTACTTCACACTATATGAGCTGTAACAGCATTAATCCCAACCAAACTTCAACACGAGCTGAATGTTTGTGCAGCAGAAAGACAGTCAATGAACATACAGTGTGGGAGTGAAATTAACCATTTAATTACACAAAATATGTATGCTATGTTTTTACTACGTTTGTGGATGAAAAAATCTGCGATCACAGTTTATGTTTTGTCCTGAGCATTTAACAATATACTGCAGACTTGTTTGGCCCCAGAGAGAGCTAAAGCAAATGAATGTGTAAATTGTGACAAATCAGTTTAAAGCTAAGCTAGAGAGAGGATTTGTCATGCATGATGGTCCAGCAGATCATTCATCAGAATTAACAAAATAATAAGGCCCCGGGAGATTTGGAGTGCCAGATAGAATAATTAGGAGTAAAATAAAGATGTGATGAGAAAAGAAAACAGAGAGGAATAAGATGATAGAGGCCGATATAATCAAGGCAAGGTACCAAAGCTCATGTAAAAGTGAGGAGAGACCTACCATCTAGCGAGAGCCAGTCGTGCTGAGATGATGGCAGTGAAGGAAGAGCGCGGGCCTTGTACTCAAACACCACAGAGTTGGAGATGATCTGGTTACTGACAGCCACCTGTAGCGTCACCAGACCTGTGTCGTGAGCTGGAGACAGAGAGGATCAGGAGTATTCAGTGACGTTGGGGTCTGCACAAAGTCAACATTAACGGGTCAGATTTGTTCAGTGTAGTTAAGGTTGGCTCAATATTCCGGTGGGCGGCATACTCTCTTGTCTTACCTGGGCAGTAGCAGCGCAGCACCCCTGGCTGGATGAGAGAGGCTGGGACTGAGATTTGGTCAAACAAGCAGCTGTAGTTTGAGCTGGCCTCTTGCCAAGGTCCAGTGATGAGCACCTTAACTCCACCCTAAAAAACAGGGCAAAAGGATCAAACACACTCAGAGCACACCTGCCAAGTCAGGGCTGAGTGTCCCTGATCAGCTACTGTACTCTGCCATCTAGAGTACAAAGATGAGCATGACACTAAGGGAAAGAAAACAACTCCCTTACATTGATCTCTGCTGCCATCAGGCGTATAAACAACATCACTTCACTACCTCCATTTCTCTCACTCACTCAGCCAATGCTCACTTTAAAATACTGTGCTGCCCTCCAGAGGCTGCAAGAGGGTATTACTCCTGACAACACAATTGTAATACTAACAAGACTGTGCATTATTAGAGCGGTGAACAAGGAGAATTTGATGCACAATACATAGCATGTATATGCACATATATATACAGGTTGTGTTTTCTGTAATTCCACAATTATGACTAATGTGTTATTAATGCACTAACTTTAAATCATATCCAGTAGCACTATTTGAAGAGTCTGCCCAAAGAGGGTCTACAGACTATTTGTAAAAATTCAACACTAAAATTCTTCACTGTATATACAAATATTCAAACAATTATCAAACCATTTCATTAATCAAACCTACATCATTGTTGAGTGTTAGCTGAGCATCACTGACAAAGTGAAACAGTTGGGCAGTACAGCTGTTGAAATGCTTACAAATAAACCCTCTGTGGGCTGTCTATCCAAATAAAGTGTGACCTCACATTTAATTTCATTGAGAGCTTTGAAGAGATAAGGTATTAGATATTTCAGCCTGAGTGCAGCTCATAAGGGGCCAGTGTACTTCATCAAAAGTTGTTGGGATTCTTTCATTTGTTGTTTGTTTCTTTCTGTGTAAATGCCTTCCACGGGAGACTGTCTGACAACATGCAGTTAAAACCATAACATTGAAAAATCTAGAATATAATGGATATTTAAGGACAATTAAGTTATTAATTCACCTTTGTTTACATTTCTTTTATTAACGGAATCATATAACTTTGCTTTATTTTGAAAATAAATACTGCACCTTCAACTTAAAATATTTAAAGCCCAACACCTCAGCAATAAGGCTGATACATAAGACATTCTAATCAAAAAGACTGATGGCCAAAAAATACAAAAACAAAATAAAACACTATTTGTGAAGAAATAAATAGCTCTGTCACTCACCTCAGGGTAGGACCACTCAGGGGAGTAGTCAGTGACCATGAAGAGCCGGCCTGTGGCCTGAAGCATCCCCATCCCTTGGGCTACAGCTGCAGAAACCACCTCTGCTACATTCATGTAGGACAATGAGCCTGCCTCGCCTGTGTTTCCCCCTGCTCCAGCCCCTCCGCTCAGAGACTGGGGGCTGCAGCAGGGTTGAAGGCAGAGCTCTGAGGGGTTGTAGCCAGAGCCCCTGGCCCCTGCGTCTTCCTGGCCTTGCTGGGAGGCCCCACCAGCTGTGTTCTGACTGTCAGAGCTGTGGGATGTGACAAGCTGGTGAGCATACAGGGCACCTCCAGCTGACATGGTGGTTCCACTGCCGTCCACTGAGATGAAGTCATTAATGAGGTCAGAGAACTGGTTACCAAACGAGATATCAAAGTGATCCAGACTGATCTCCATGCCTGTCCCTCCTGCGCCACCATTACTAGCTGCTCCACCCAGGCCTTGGTGTGTTCCGACAGCGTTGTAGAGTCCCTGCACTATGCTCGTGCCCTGGAGGAGAGGCTGCAGCTGCTGTTGCTGCTGGGAGCGGTTGCTGCCATCACTGTTGTTGTTTCCATTATGAATTACAACCCCTTCTCCCGCACCTCCAGTCCCTCCTCCACCACCGTCCGAGGCCTGTTGCAGGTAGTGTTCCGCACCTCCTCCCTCTCCGTTTCCTGCCCCACACGCTTGGATGTGGTCTCCTGGCTTGAGCAGATTCTCAGCTCCATTCTCAGTGGCACCGGCCTGAGCTGAACTCACGTTGCCCGTTTGCTCTAGACCCACCACCTCTTCATGCTCAGTGCCCAGCCCAGGGAAGGTCCCCTGGTACTGCAGCAGTTGGAGAGAGCCAGCCTGGCCGGGCCCCTCTGTGGGTGAGCCTCCATTACAGTTGGCCCTGTGCTGGGTCTGGTGGGCCTGGTGGTGGTGGTGAAGGTGGCCGTTGCTCCCAGGGGAGTCTGTCTTCACCACCTGCATCCCCATGTAAGCTCCAGAGTCATGGGAGTTGTGCTCCATCAAATGTGTTTTCTGTCCCATGTTGGGCCTCCCCTGGGGAGCCTGGCCGGTCTGAGAGGCATCCTGGAGGAAGAAGTTGGGTGAGCGATTCTGATGTTGCATGTGAGGACTGGACATGGCCTGACCATAGCCCACTGTGGTGGCGTTGGAAGTATAGTCCTGCTTGGCATCAATGGCACTGAAGTCCATCTGCTCCAGAGTGGTGCTGGGACTCAGACCCCCACCAGAAGGAAGGAGAGAGCCTGCTGGGGTCAGAGTAAGGCTGCCCTGGCCTGAAACAGCACCAGATGACACAGACACCCCGCTGCCACAGTTTACTACTGTCCCCACCTGGTAGCCACTCTCCTTGGCCAGCTGCTGCTCAAAAGATGTGTCTTCTGTCTTGATGTTCTTTACCAAAGCTGAACTGAAGGTGTAGCCATTGTCTGACATAGTGGGGGAGCGCTGTAGAGTGCCGTTGGTGCTACCGTTGCCACCGGAGGAAGATGAGGTCGAGGAAGAGTTACCCTCTGTCTTCATTGCACTACCTCCATAGGTCTGGCCCTGTTTGGGGTTGTTCAGGAAGCAGTCAGGATCAAAGTTCATATTGGTCTCTGGGATCTTGATGGTTCCAGAGTCCAGACTGCTGGAGAGCACCAGTTCCTCAGACACCCCAGCTGTAGACAGCATGGAAAGACTGTCTCCCGCCGCAGTAGTCCCAGGTTCCCCTACTCCTCCGCTGGGGAAGGCAAATTTGTGACGATCGGAGGTCACAGACAGCACCAACCCCTGTGAGGTGGCATCTGCACCCATCAGGTGACTGTTGGGACCACCAGTGGGAGACATGCTGTAGACAGGGTCTCCAGTGACTTCAGACATAAAGACACTCTGGGACAGGCCAGACATGACAGAGGCCACATGGCTCATCCCTGTCACCACGGGGCTGTCAGCCATGTCTGGATCGCTGTTGAGACCGCTACTGATGGAGACTGGGGAGTTCTGCGTGGTGTCAGGGACCTCAACCTGGTTGGTGGATGACACCTCCGTGCTGTTCTGGTGCAGCAGGACGGGCTTGTGGACCTTGCCGTTGCGCTTCTCCCTGGCACTGCCGCCTCCGCCTCCTCCCCCAGAGCTCTTGCCCCCACCATGGGTGGTGTGCTCTGTCTTCCCCTCCGACACATCGTTGTTTTGCACCTCAGAGTGAGCACTGCTGTAACCCCCTGAGCGGGGATCCACCTTGGGGGAGATGATGCGGTGTTTGGCGCTGTTGCATTTGTGGTGCACACTGCTACCTGCACCTATATGGGCACAGAGAGAGCACAAGAGGTTGGGAATTTGGATGGGTAAGGAGAAAGAAAAGACAAATACATACTATTAATTTCGATTTTGGACAATACTGCTGTTCGAAGAGTGCGGGCAAAGACGGATGAGCTGTTTCCGTATTTATGTGTTGGTCAGACAATTTTTCTCCTGGGGATGATAAAAGTAGCCTGTATTTTTGGTATACTGTGAGTGAAGCGTGTGGGAAGTTTTGCATGGCTTGTGACCTTAAGTCATCCGAAATAAAAATGCAACAGGGGGCTAAGCAGAGTAATTTGTTTTAGAAATGAGTAAAGTGCTGCTCTACATTCTTTTCCTGAGTGACAGCCTATAGTGAAATCACACAGCTGAAAGTATTTGATTGATTAGCATAACATTGGAGAACAGCTGGGCCATTTCAGATATGGCTCTGACTCAGTTATCAGAGAACAAAAATATTAAGACAATAACCCAGAAATTCTATTTCACTGTAAATCAATACCGATAGACCTCAAGCACCTCAGATTTGCCACATGACAAACAGTGTCTTTGTGGCCTTTTTGTTTCTCTTGCTGAATTTTCCAGTTCTCTCTTGAGAACAAACTCCCTCCCACCCACTAGCCCTTACCCAGGGTGCCCGTGCAGAGGCAGTTGTGAGTCCGGGGAGGTGGCTTAGTTTGGTGGCTGTCCAGAATCTGTTGCACTAGCTGCTCCACTGAGAAGCCAGAGCTGCTGTTCCCATTGCTGCAAGTCCACTTGATGCCATGAACTGCCGGGAGAGAGGAGGAGACAGAGATGTCAGCCAGCCCAACAGACCACCAGCCACGCCAGCCCCCCGCCCCACCCTCTGCTCTCCCTGTCTATCTGCCAGCACACCTCATGCTGCTCACTGGAGACCTCTATAAATGCCAAAGTTACCATGGTACAGGATAGAAATGAATATTTCTGTTTTCTTCCTGAGGCCAAACAAACAACCCACTGACTGGCCTGAGGTAAAATGGTATGGCAGCGCTTTAAGTAGAGTTTGGCTAGCAATACCTTTAGTTCTGATTATGCTTATGTACCATGCTCTCTGCACTGTCTCCCCTGGCATATTGACATAACTCAAACCTCCTATATCTTCTCTCCTGAACAGCTGATACTCTCCAGTCCTCCTTCCCTCTTATGCCAAGTCGTCCATACTGAAGACTACTCACTCTCTACTGTGCCTCTCTCTCTCTCTCTCTCTCTCTCTCCCATGTGTCTGTGTCTGCTGCTAAAAGTGTGACCTCCCCCTCTGTGAGCGCAGATGAAGGTGACAGTCAAGCGCAGTCCTTTCACCCTCCACCCTTACACCGACCTATGACTCTGTTCTGACAGGGAGAGCCTCAGGGGAGGAACATCACCTCGCTGCTACTGCTGCTGCTGGATCTGCCGCTGCACCGAGGGGAAAAAAAGAGAGGCTTTCTCGTAAAGCTCCACTCCCTGCCTCAGTCACACCTCGCTAGCAACTCCTAATACTTTTCATCGCTCCACTTGCCAACCAGCCACCACTTTTGATGAGACAGATAGTGGTTTTAGTGGCTGTAAGGTGGTGGGAGACACCACTGAGTACTGCAGCGCTCTGACTCTCTGACAGGGAAAAAAGGTAATATTTCAGAAGTGAAGCATATTTAGACTATCAAACAAAATCAAGCCTGCTTTAACACACGTTCCTTGCACTTCAGTACCTCCTTTGGTTAAATATGCAAGAGAGAGATATGTAAAGAGAGTAGAGTTTACTGCATGTATGAAAAACAGCGAGACTTTGCTTAGCGCATGTCTGTTTGCATATGAGATGAAAGGAGATGGAAACAGCGAAAAAGGGAGAGGGTAAGCAGATTAAAGACAGAGCTAGTTAAAGTGAAGTGAAAAAAGCCAGGGAACATGATTGGATGACTGCGATAAGGATCTAACTTGAAAGCTTTAAGATCCTCTGGCAGATTACAGGCCGGTCACCAGCAGATGTCAGCAGAACTGCTGTGATCAAGCGTAGATCATACGCTCCACAGACAACTCGCTGTGGCAGGTTAGAGCAACACAAACAGGATTCACTTTGACCCATTATACAATCACATTTATTCAGCCATTAATCCAGAGTGACTGAGCTGAGAAAAGGATTGGACAGCGAGTGTGACAGCAAAGTTTCATCTAATGTCATTATAATTACGGAACAAATAATTGTGTCTGTCTGAAGATCCCATTAGACAGTGTGGCTCGAGTCACCGTTCACCTCCTGATAATGTGTAATGCAACAGTGCAAATTAGATGATGCTAGTATTACTGACACCGAGATGATAGGGCCATAGGCAGACTAAAAATGCTGTCATGAATCCCCTCCTGTGACAAAGCCGGTGGAGAGGTGGGGGGGCTGCAGGACAGACGTGCGTCCGCTCTGCCGATCTGATTCAGAGGGGGTGACAGAGCAAGAGTGAGAGCCTAATACAACAGCTTACATCCACCATGTAGTGCCACCCCTATTTGTCCAAACAATCTTGTCTCCCCTCCGCCCTGATCCCTCATGCCAGGATTGCCAAAGCCTTCCTCATGTAGACGGACGTCACCTCCGGAGGCTCTGGGTTGTTGACGTACAGTTACCACCGTGTCTGCCTGTCTGCTCCTCTCACTGAGGGTTATGTTCCAAAGCAGACATGACAGGAGCAGTGCCACTAGGTTTAATCCCAGAGGCAGCTACAGCAGAGGCACCAAGCAGCAAACCCAGTCACATCGTCATCCCGATGACTGCATCCTGTCACGAGCAGCGTCTCGCAGCCCTAATGACAAACACAGTTGATCTGGAGGACACGCGCATATCCCATCTGGCTGCCTCTGCACCACTGGGCACTATATGGGACAGTGGAGTACAATAGTTTACATGATGGCCAGCCCTGTCTCTCTCGCCTCGGTCTGCTCTCCTCTGCCCCTGTCTGTCTAGCCTGAAGACAGGCCTTCTGTCTGTCTGAGTGTTTGTTAAAGCCGCTCATGCGCTATCTGTCAGCAGGCTGGGGGCATGGCTGGAGAGAGTGCCGCGTGTTTATAGCATTAGACCAAAAGAGTGAATCAAGCTGGCTGCCTTGTCTATGGAACTGTAGCGTGACTGAGTAGTGATGCCACCCCACCCCCCCACTCCCCCCCCACCTCACCCTCTCGCTTCTCCTCTTTCTCATCAAACACCGCAGGGCGTTAAGGAGGAGGAGGTCAGACAAGGCCATGTTTCATAGGGCTTATATCTGAACTGGTGTGTGTGTGTGAGCATCCGTGCATGTGAAAGTTTTCTGCGACGGAGAGCACAGGCGTGTGTGTGTGTGTGTGTGTGTGTTTTTGTCATGGGGAGACAGAATAAGCTCAACTGATCCATGAAATCCACACTTTTCCTTTGTTGTTTTTTTGTATCATTAGAGGTGTCAAATGGTTTGCGCACTGAAATATCGTGAAGAGAATAACAAAAGGGAAGAGCAAGACGGAAGAGGGCAATTATACTGCAAAAGTTGACAATGTTCTGAAAAAATAACTATTAGACATTAAACTAAGGGTTTGTGTGCTGACAAAAAAAAATCAGCATTTGAAACAGGCACCATCATCATTTTAGAAGAAAAACCTCCTTACAAAAAGCCCCACATACTGTATATGACCCCATATCAAACATACTGTATACACTCCGGCAATATTGTATTCTGAGCTCAACATTCAAACTACAAATTCTGATGGCTGTGCACATTCCTGATAAACATCTATTCATCTCATTTATCTTACACCCTCTGAGAAATCAAGGAGGTTATATACAGTATGTAAAATGACCCATAGCGCTGCATTAATATGATAGCATTCCACTGCAATGCTAAATACACATCTACTAATAGATGCAAGTTTTCAAAGATATAGGTCAGTTTGGAAAAAAATGCACCATATGTTAAGAGCTAATGTATAATTTAAGATTAAATAATGCATGGATAATACAGCATGACTTCATCACACGTCTTTTCTCTCTACATTGGGATAGGGTGGTTTGCTATCTCATAGGACCACTAGGTGGCAATGTTGTTCCATCACGGAGCTTGTGTTGACATGCTGGCTGGTCCAGGAGAAAGAGATGGGGATGGAGAGGAGAAGAGAGATAGAAAGCAAAGACAAAAAGCAGGAGAGGATTTTTTTTGCTCTTTATGTAGCCCCCTCATGTAGCCTGGCAGCTAGAAGGCATCTCACACTCACCCTCTTTGTCCCAACAACTCCAAAAGTTAATGACTTTACGCATTACTGCAAATGGCGCTTGGTTTTTACATTAAGCCACAGATGTAATGAATACAGTAGGCCATTGTTTAGTGGCAGTCCTGAGGTAAGACTTTATGCTAAAATGTGTCCTAAAAGTGATAGCAGGCAGAGCGGTGAGGGGGATGACAGCACGGCCCGGGCTTTAGTGATGATGGTCTCGACTGCCTTGTCAGTATGCAGCCAGCATGCGAGTGGACTTGTAAAGCTGCTGACACGTTCCTCTTTACCTGGCCACATCACCAATAATTGGCCATCAGAATATCAGTCACAGCCCTGCCGGCCCCTGCCAGACACACCCGAATCACAGCCTGGTTGTTAAAGGTATCTTAACAGCTCTCGGAAAGATTTTCAATGCCCCACAAGGTCCCCATTTGGCTATTATCATCATCAGACAAACCCTGCCTTTTTCCAAAACATTGCCTCAATCTTTGGGCAGGTCTAGAGACTAATAAAAACACATAGTGCATCTCACAGAGCATTAGTAAAGCTGATAACAACAAGGATCAATCTATCGGGGGTGGGGGTGGAGGGGGGGTAGAGAGACGGGCAGAGAGAGCCAGAGACGCGGTGGATGGGGGGATTTCTGGTGAGTCAGACATTCTTGCTCCCACGCACTAACATGAATCAATAACCAGCTTGCTGCCCTCCTCTGCCTCGACTTCCTTCTCGGGCCCAGAAGAGGAGGCGCGCGCTCTCGGCCCGGCCAGAGTGGTGCCAGAGGTCTAGGGGAAGAGCTGAACTCTGACCCGCAGCTAGCAGACGGCTCCAGGAAGAGCGCACACTCATGGAGCGGTGCAGGAACACTGGCCGAGGATGCTCTCTGACTGAGGTGCTGAGGGCACTTAGTGTACCAGCCATCAGCTAATAGAACGAGACATTAAATCCTCAGACAAAAACAACAGCCACTATGTTTAGTCTTTCCATGCAAGGAGACATGTAAAGACCATTAAGGCCTTTTCAGAGGAGACAGCACCTGTTTATATTAAAAGCTGGGAGTAAGACTTGAGACTGGGGAGATGATAACTGATGAGCGCATAGTTTTGAGTGGGAACATTCAAATACTCACACATGGGCTTGAGCTGGCCGATCAACTCCTCCTTGGTCCACTTGGCCCACTCCTTCTTGTCCGTGTTGATGGAGCACAGGATCGGACCACATGGTTTCCCACAATCCTCGATGGCCGGGACATTCAAATAGTGGACGAGCACGATATCAGGGTTCTGCAGGGGGAACACGGAGAGAGAGAGAGAGAGGGAGAGGGAGGGAGGGGGGACGTCAGATGAGATGACACAGAGGATATAGCGCGCCTAGGAGCGTGGTTTCTCGAGGATACGGCGGGAAAAGAGCGGTACTGACACGCAGATACTGTGGCTCAGCTGTGAGGGCTTTTATGTGGAACATGCCAGCTGGATGGTGAGAAGTAAAATGTTGCTGAACTAGAAACACTGGATGCTACACACACACACACACACACAACCCAAGAACAATGGAGTAAATGCACAGCTCAAAATATAAGCAGGTAGCAGAACAAATCTGGGATCAGAAATCTGCAATAATCTCATTCATTATGTGGCTATCTGTATCTGCGTGTCTCAAAATGTGTGTGTGTGTGGCGGGTGCTCATTTACGTGTGTATTTGTATGTGCATATGTGTGATAATTACAATGTGTGCTCATGTAACACACTTATGGCATTTTGTCAAGTCCTCCCACATGGTGAGTTGATGCCCTCAATTAACTCTGCCTGTATTTACCAAGTCAAAACTCAACAATTTGCCGCCTGCAAATTGTTACTGGGTTATCTCCGCAAATTCCCTAAATTGACAGCTTATGAATAATAGGTAGCGTTTAAAGGAATGTTGTGCTGGTGTGAGTAACATCAGTTCGCCTCTGTAATCATGAAAAGCTTTGATTACTGAGCATGGCAAAGACTCACACAAGGAATGTTCCTGTTTCACTCCTTATCGCCTCCAATTTATTATAAACATCCGACTGCCACTAAGCCCACACAAGCCTACCTCGCAAATACGCCACACTATCCCCAACACTGACAGATAGGATATAAACAAAAGCTGCACCGGGTATAATTGACCTGTGGGCAGCCAAATATAAACAGGTATGCGGCATGTGGGAGAGGAATTGTCATCAGATGTCTGAATGAACACGGGTGAGAGGGCGCACACGGCACACGGAGACGCGCTCGGTTCATACGTGCACACTGAACAAGACGCGGGCATCGACAGACCCAACACGGGACCTTGATGGAGAAAAATGCCGTGACAACATGCGTGTGTGACTGCGGGTCTGAAGCTTCATCAGCACTAAGTGGCAAATAAATCAAGGCGCTGCTACTGTAGGTCTGTGCTCCCTCTCAGTGTGTGCCATTAATCTACAACTGCACACCCCCACCCCCTTCCACCCACCCCTCCCTCTCTGCTGCTCCCCTTTCATCAGACAGGGGTGTGGTTGGGGGCCAAAGAGGTCCAAAGAAACAATTACTTCTTTGGAAAAAGGATCTGAAATGTATCAACAGCTAGTGTCGTCATCATCTCAGATCAGCAACAGGTCGTGTGGGGAACAGCTGGAGGAGGACAGATGACCTCCTCCCTCCTCCAGCAGCTCCACCAGGAGCTGGACGCCGCGCCGTGTTATCTCGCCGCTTCCCCCTGTCCCCTGTCATTGGTATGGACACCGGGCGATGACGGCTGCCTCGTTGGGATGGAGATGGCATGGGGCGGTGTGTGTGTGTGTGTGTGTGTGTGATGCCCCCCAGATGGCACCAGCAGCTGTGTCAACAAGCGAAGAGATGCCCTCAATCTTTACTTGGAATGAGCGCATCAAATGTAGACAGCCTCGCTCGATTACGAGCACGTGGGAACGTATGGGGATGTATGGGCGCACACACACACACACACACACACACACAAACTCATTAGAATACTGTAACAGACACGTATATACTCACAAGACACACAGTGGTTGGCCGGACCACCATCGTACACACTCTTATGTACAATCTCCCCCCTCCAACACCCACACTCCCAGCTGTTTCCTACACTCTTAGAAATAAGGGTTCTTCTACAGGGACTGAGGTTCTACCTGGAACCATTAGCTTCTGAAAAACCCTTTT
>JBCAUF010000002.1:20955756-20967268 GCA_038406115.1 Haemulon aurolineatum | reverse complement strand
AAATTGAAACAACACGTTAGAATTTACAGTGTAGAATGTTTTTTAAACTCTCTGCTGTGAAAAGGCTTCGGAAAAATGAAGTGAAAAGTCAGAAGAATAAGTGGAAGCTGAAACAGGAAATGGCCAGCAGTCCTTAGTCAAAGGATCTACACGACTTGTCTTTTTGTTTGGAGCTCAAGGATTCCAACGATGTCTAAATCTGTTTATGGCCTTTATTTAAGAATGATCAATACAGAGGTAAGTAGCTTTAGATGAGTATCTAAGCTTGTGTGAGTATTTGAAAATGATTTGTGAGAGACAAACTGCTTTATTGCAAACCCCAGCGTGCTGACACTAACACAACTTGTCATAGCCGCTCATTACAGTTTAACGACGGATGTCCTGACAAACAGTGTTTTCTGCCGGATAGCCGACTGGCTGTCAAGTTAGCTGCAGTCAATTCATACTTGGCTGGCTTTATTGGCATGTAGTTCAAGTAAAGAGCCATCATTGATCACCGTGCGTTTAGTCCGTTTGTTTTGGAGCAGTGGGAGCGGGACGGATTGACAGCAGGCCTACCCTTGATAGATGGTGGGCTGACAGTGGACATATGGATGTTGAGCGCTGACACAAGCGAGGGGCACTGGGATAGGGGTGTGTCTAACATGCCAGCAATCTCATGTCCACTATGAGGCCTGCTCCCCCCTCCCACTCCCCACCTGCCCCCTGTCCGGTCCTCGCTCTGACATGGCTGTGATTAATGCCCCCGGCCAAGATGATGATAATAATGATCATAATTAATCAAGGGCTCTTCCTGCCTCTCTAGGAGCCCACAGTGACCTGGAAAAGACACTCGGACCTCTTTTCCCCTGTTCTCCCCCTACCTCTCTCTCTCTCCCTCCCTCTTCCTCGTCTCACTGACAGGCCTGAACCTCGGCCCGGCAGAAAGAGCCATGCATTATCCTGCCATCACCACTTCTATTTATATCACACCGTCTATCACTATCACTTACTCTCCTCCACCCGCCTCTCCTCCGCCCGCCTCTCCAAAGTGGAGTTTTCTTAAAGCTGCCCCATATTTCCTGGTGGAATAGCGCTGCCTATGCAAATGGCCGGGAGTCAAAGGAGCAGCGGCGGTGACAGTGAGAAACTAACGTCGTCATTTTTTTAGACGTAGACAGAAACAACGTCCAAAACAAAAGCCGCCACCTCTCGCTGCCTGAGGCCTGGCAGGAGTCTCCCTCTCTGCCGCTCTGTAGTGTATTCCTGAATGTTTGACATGCTGTGCGTACGTGTGTGTGTGTCTGTGTGTATGAGAGCAGTGTGCGTCTCTCACAGAGATCTAGAATATATGCAGCTGCAGAATGATATTTTAAATTCCTTGGCGGCTGCCAGGTAACAGTAGCCTGGAGCAATGGAAAAGTTTTTTTGTCTCACCTTCTCTTTATTTCCCCTGGTGAGGAGGATACAAAGCTCTTTTGCTCGGCTGAGTCGTACGTGCCAGGCATGTGTTCAAAACACCTCCCTCCTCCCCCGAGCTACTCAAATGCACATTGCATACAGCTTGTCTGATTTTTTTTTATCTTACTGTCTCTTAATACACTCTGTCCGACGGTGCTAAGGACCTAAAGGCAGGTGCTGGCATCGCTTCCACGCCACATGCTGCATTAACCTCACACGTCAAGAGTATGAGGTAGTGTCACCAGGTGCAGCGCTAATTTTAAAAACAATAGACAGTGAGGTGCTTTGTGTTGGTCTAGCAATAGGCCGCAGCTTCCTTTCTCTCCTTTCTGCCCTACATGTCTTTCTATTTGTGGATTTTCGTCACTTTGCGTGCTGACATATCGCTTATCTCCGTCTGTGTTCGGGGCTTTTCTGGATCTCGCAGAAATCGCAGCGCTCGCCAAAATCCCCCTGTACCTCCGTGCCAGGCCCAGCCGCCCACGGTGGATCCCGCTATAGAAACAACTTCGCATGACATCATCAGAGCTCGACCCACACACGGCAGGAACAAAGGGAGACCTACATTTACCCCCATACCAACCAGGTGGCCTACATTCCTAATTGCATAAGATCCAGGGTCTTTTCTTGTTCTTCACTCGCACAGTGTTTCTCACGCATTTCAAAGTGTCCCACCGGGCCCTCCTGCCAAATTGAGTTCTTAAAACAAACAGATGAACGCACGCTACATTGCCTGTTATTGTCATTATCGTCACCGCTGACGCTCAACCTGACCACTAAACACATATGTACTAAAAATGTGCCATAGATCGGACTTCATCTGAGCCAGGAGTGCACTCTACCGCTTTACAGTGCCGCTCCTCTCAGTAGATGTGCCATAATGCTTTATGATCTGATTCCAATTCTGTGTTGACACCATGAAATGAAAAAGTTACATCTTGCCAATGGTGAAACACAAACCGCATTTGCCCTACAGTCAAAACGCCTGTGAACAGGTTGGTGCCAGCGTGCGCCTCCATGACAGGAGCAAACTGCAAACAGTCAGAAACAGGGCTTTGAAAAAAGACTCAGTGATGATTAAAAGGCAAAGAAATCACCTTGACTCAAGCTGCATACACACCCACGCTCATAACAAATGCAACAATGACAAACAAATGAGGTAATATCTTATTCATACCCAAGGTCATCCAAAGTCATATGAGCTGACAGTCTTTGAATTGTCAAGGTTGCAGAAAATGCCGGCACGAAGCTGCTCTCTGCGCTCTGATAATAGCGTGGCGAGGCGCGCCATGCGCCGCTTTGGATCCGGTCAGAGCTCAAGGGGGTCAGCCCTCCCTCATAGGCCACATCCGACCTGCCCCAGCGGAGACCTTGAGCACGCTGCCAAGTAACAAATGATGAAGGGATTTATGTATGGACGCAGAAAAAAGTAGAAGTAGAAAGGGACGGTGGGAGGGAGAAAAAGAGGGGAGAAAATGGAGAAAGTCTTTGGAGTCAGGGGAACAGGTGAGGCAGCCGTTGCTGGCAGCAGAGCAGTCATCTTCAGTCTTTGGGGCCAGAGTGAAGAGCCTTGAGGCACTGACTGCACAACCGCTCTGCCAAGTCTGTGTCTAAGAAAGTCTAAAATAAAGGCTTCTTATCACAAAAAAATACAGTATGTCTCCAACGAACACAAAGATGCTGTTGATAACCTTGCACTTGTGCTGAACATCATATCTCCCCAGGAAGCTGAAGGCAGGCAGGAAATATTGACAGAAATGTTTTAGATTATTTTCTCATGACTAAATCAATACACAGATGGGCCATCTCTTCAGAGTGGAGTTAGGATGGAGTCATCCTGAAGGTCAAGCAGTTAGCCCATTAAAGTGGTAGCTAGGCACGCGATTTGGCAGCACATCTCTACCTCCTCCTGCATGGCACAGGGGTAGCAACCTTGAGGAGTTGATTAGCGGTAGAGACGGCTCCCACGACACAGGAGACCCCCGCCTCATAAAATCCAGGGCTCGGTAGCAGAACAAGGGAGCCTGGGAGAGGGGTACTGGAGGGAATTCAAGGCAGAAGAACTGCCTGCCTGCCTCATCTTTTACAGGACAAATTAAAACCACAGCGGAACAAGTCATAAAACAGGAAATAATGAATTCAATTATACTTTTTAGTGTTTAGGGGGCTGCTGGTGAGATGTGCTGAGTGGGCAACGCTAGACGCGCGCGCAGCAGCGGGCACAGACTGATGACTATGTTGGTGGCGCTGAGCTTTGCTGAGGGCTGCGTGTGTGCTGACTGCATGTCTGCATGCCCCTAGGAGCAGTTTAGACCTCGACAGGGCCTTCATTAGCAAATGAATGACTCTTAATTGGCCTGGCAAATACACAGGATGCTTGTTGATTATAGGGAGGGTTCTTTTTTTTTTTTTTTTCAGCCAGTGCTCGTGCTTCGACACAGATGCACAAACACACTAAGTCTATACGCAGCAAGATACAGCTAAACTAGCAGAGGGAGCATGCTTTAGCGCAGGCGATGCTGACAATAACTGTCATGTCATCAAAATGACAGACAATTCAAGGCTTTGCTGTGCCAGGTTCAAAAGCAGGGCTTCAGCTGTCAACAAAGGAGTCTGACAAAGAATTCTGGGACATATTCTCTCTCTTCTATCTATACTTCTCTCTATCTCCCTCTACCTCCCACTACCTATTTTTTCACTCTTTTTCAATCCGCTCTAGCTTGTCCCCTGGCATTACTAACACCTCAGCAGGAGGGAGAATCACAGACAAGAGTCCTGGTGTCCTAGATTCAGCAACACTGGCAGGAGCACGGCACACACTGGCCCGTCGTATGAGCTGCCATACAGGACTGAGAAAATCAGCCACACAAAGCAGCCCGGTTCAGACACAATGCAGAGGAGCCCACAGGACCCCTGTCACTGTTCACACACACACACACACACACACGCATACAGCTGCAATGTGTTCTGGTTGGGATTATTCCTGTGGTATTCCCTGTGGTTAGGTTTGTTGTATCTGTAATGCCATCAGCACACTCTTTTAATCTGTGTGTGACAGTGTGTTTGAGCATCTCTGCAAGTTAACAGACTGTACAAAGTAAAAAAAAAATGAAAACACAAAGTATAAGGACAAACATATTGATTTATGACTTAATATGTGTGGACCTCTGGGTAAACAGGAGTCAGAACAAGGGTGAATGAGTGAAGGGCAGGAAGAAAGAGAGCAGCTAAGACGGAAAGAAAGAAAGAGAGAGAGAGAGAGAGAGAGAGAGAGAGGTGACTGACAAAAAGATTGAAAGGAAAAGCACAAATGGTATCTCAGGGAAAGTCAGTGTCGCCTCTATGCCCCAGCCCCTGGTGCCACTCACCCACTGCCAGCCTGCCAATTAAAGCCCTGATTAAAACCGACAAAGTGTCTCCAAATGAAGAAAGAGCTGTTGGAGGTCTTAACTGCTGAAGCCTGTCAATTACACTGCCAGAGGAAAGCGGTGAGGGAAGAGCAAGAGGGTATAGCAATGACACGCGAGGCAGGGGGCACGGATGAATATAAGATCTCTCATTCAGTGCTCTATGACTCCCCATGCTCCTCCAGAAAGGATAATGGATAATGTGTGGGGAGGAATTTAACAGAGAAGTTGACTTTCAGATCGTTATTTTGTCCATTCACCCCCCACCCATCATATCGTCTGTGCTTTTGTTTGAGGTTTTCTTTGCAAAATAGATTTAAAACACACACACACTCACACATATTGTCATATTTGGAGGGAAAAATGTGTCATGTTGTGGAGATATCACCAACTGACGACACACTGTCATTTTTGCTACCTCTTGTTGCATGTCCCCACCGTAAGTCATAGAGGGCCCACGGTGATGGGCTCAACGGCAAAGCCCTCAATCCCAGATAAACCACCCACAGTGTACATCAGCTGCTAAAATATGATGGTATTCGTGAGGTCATAAATCTTGTTTTAGCGGGAAAGGGAGAGAGAAGAAGCCCTAGTCTCCCCTGCATCGTTACAGCAGCATCCCTGCGGCCCATTCCACCTCCATTTAAGCTAAATGTCAACTTTTCAGCTCTTTTTTTCCCTCTTTTTTGCTTCCTGCAGTTGCCATTTGTTTTAACACAGGGACAGGAAAGAAAGAAAATAAGTCAACAGGAAGAAAACTACAAAGAGTTTGTTGTCAGCGGCTTTCAGGGCTGAGCGGATCGCCGAATGTTCTATAGTTTACGAAGAAAGAAAGAATCCAGTGGAGAGTAAACTTGGAGATAAAATGGATTCCCGATGTGTCTGAATGTCTAACCCAGGAGCCAATGATATGAGTAATGAGGGTTGCTATTTGTTATAACAATGTCCTGTACCTGAACTGAGAGAATAATTTCACATCCAACTAGAATTCTAATACCCTAATACTTCATAAATGTTAATATTATTTAGACATTAATCATCATTAAGAACCCTAATGATATTCTTTCAGTTTAATTAAATTGGAATGGGGTTTTTTTTGTACTCTGTGGTGCCAAGTGAACGTACTGCAAGACGCTCTGGAAAGGCGCTCAATCATCTACAGCCAGATGGCTGTGGATTAAGAAATAACTGGCATGCAAATTCACGTGGGCTGGATGGAAACTGGGAAGCACCTAGGCTATGTTATTGTCACTGTCACACTTCCAAACATGGTGTAATACATTGTGAAAAGGACTGATATGCCATAACATTGTCGTGTCCTTCTGACCAACGCGGTGGCATTGAAGCCTGTGCTCGGAGTGGAACAGAGGATATCGCAAATTGCACAAACTGTCCAAAAGTCCGCCATTAAAAAGGAGATCTCTCAGCATCTGTTTAATTTATTCATGCTTTCTGCTGTTTTTGTTATAGTCACCTTGTAAAGGGTGGTCTGTTGCTCTGCCGTGGGAGGGAAAGATTGTGATGGCGTTGGGTGAAAAACAGCGAACAGATGAGAAAGCGCCTGCATGCCTCATAAAACAGAGATCGCCATAGAACAACCATTTCCTCCGAGCACATGGTGGGAAAAAAAAAAAACACACACACACAGCTAGAGGACAGACAACAGGCTGAGGCGGAGAAGCCAACGCACTGGCCATCTGATAACATTAAGCCCACTGAATCCCACCACTCACTGTCGTTCTCTCTCTTCACTGTCTCCCACACTCTCTCTCTCTCTCTCTCTCTCTCTCACTTTCTAACAGAATGAAAGACTGAAGGGAGACAAGAGTGAAGGTAAGAGTGAGAGAAAAGGCCCTATTTTTCAGACCAAGCTGAGGCCCTAAGGGGCATGCATTAAACACTGTGTGAGGCAGACCTCACCCTTTACTACTCTATTGGCTTATTCAGAGGGGAGGCAGCCACTGTTAATATTTCATGGGCCAACCAACAGTATAAGGAGGTGTAAGCTCACGGGGGACTCCAATGCCCCCCCCCACCAACATGCTCTGGCACTTCAAATGTGTCCTTTCGCATAAGTATCGTGCGTTTGTCACCGGGTCACGCATGTATCAGCATGCATGCAACGCACACGGCTCCGCTGCTCCGTGGCCGTCCCTGAGAATGCGGAGTAAACGCATCGGAGAGCGAGGCTGAGTGGTCATCGCACTCATTCACTGGATTAGTGATGGTGGCCTGTATCCTTGAACTGAGGGGGTGTAGTGCTGCACAGAGGGGCTTCTTTATCCCACCAGTGTGATCTACCTGTGCACCATGTAGCATCAAGCAGCCGCCTTAAGATCAGTCCTGTAGGGGTGTACCGCATCACCTTCCACAGAAAACACTCTGGTTATCAAGTTAGACCACAAATAGCCAGACATCACTGTAAAATGGAGATCATTACATCTTAAAAGCCTTGACTGTCAGAGGCCCAGCCTGGTCATTTCAGAGAGAGTCCTCTGTCCACCGTGCCAAAACAATACAACAGGCATTCTTCTTTGAAGCCAATCAGGAGGCTTTAATGGGCAATTGTAAGATGCTGTGTCAGACTTCCACAAATGGGTGCCATCCCTCATTGGCACCTCTCAAATGTCCGCATGAGTTGAGCAAAATAAAAAAAAGCAAAAGCGGGGCAGAGCCCGTGCGAGCACAAAAGACACACAATGAATCCAGTGCTCTGGCTGTAGAGAGGCACTTTGCTGACTGCGTCCCCTGAGTGCCAGAGCAGGAGGACAGTCCTTTGTGTTGCAGAAGTCTTGGGCCACTGAATTCCCTGTTTCAGCGATTCTTTACTGGGGACAGATCCCGAGAGGTGCTGCCTCTCCCTGGGCACCCCCACTGTGACTGACGTCCACCTTCTGTTCTCATGTAAAAGGGGCAAATATGGGCCACTATCTGACCCATTTCAATGACTCACTTCACCACTTGACTGCCCTTAAAAGCATGAAATGATGATAGGAGAGGTCACCTATAACCGCTTGGAAAATGGGCACGCGAGGATGAACCTGAGATGATCTAACAAAGAGTTGCAGGAAAGAAGTGGAAAACTAAACAAAAAAAAATCACTGTTTCCATGAGCTTCTAATGAAACTCGTTTATTTTTTTAACATCTCTTCTATAAAGCGGCCAGTCTCCTGATCAGTCATCCAGTCACTCCTCGGCTTCGTCGTCGTTCATCATGCCGTTCCCTTCGAACGGGGAGTGCACAGAAATTTGCAGAACAAGAATGGCATGAAGTGCTGTGACTGGTTTACAGGCTGGCTCCAGGCACGGCGTGCTGGTGGAGAAAGTTACTGTACGGGCCCGTCCCTCTGAAACCCTTACAGCCCGTCTGGATGGAAATGTTTTCATAAGCCTATCAAATTCATCAAGGGACCGTTTTATGGGGGTCATAAAACAAGGTGTGATAAATACAGCGCCTCAGGTCAAAGAGTTGTTAAGTTCTGATACCCATGGTGCGGCCGGGGACCGGGCTCGACCGGCTGAAGGCAGCGCAATTATTCCTCTCCGGAGTGATGTCAGGCCCCGCGTGGCAAGGGTTAGAGCATAACACTCAAGACACAGGTGGTGATTAAAGGCAGCACCCTAATAATTTTCTCCTCACAGTTGCAGACGACAACACAAACAAACTGCTCAGAGTGACAGGGACTGACTGAGCCGGTGTCTTAATGAACAAATCATCTCTGTGGCACACGTGCAAGGCGTGCATGGCGTAAAACAAACAGTTGTTTTAGATAAAACAAAGAAAAAACACGGCTCACACACTGTGGCTCAGACTCAATTCACTTTTGAGGCAGTGCGCTCGCAGGGGTCAGATGGAGAGGTGGAAGAAGGGGGGGGGGGAGAGTGAGAGAGACGCTGAGCGGCAAATGAATGCAGGAGCCGTAGAACACCTTGACAGGCAGATATCTTGCTATGCACGAGATCCACCTCGGGGGACGTCTGGCTAATTTCCTGTGAAAACAGCAGACTACCGAGGCAGGAGGCAAAGCGGGTGGAGGTATAACAGTGAACGGGGAGGAGGTAAACTATTTTCAGTTCCTGGAAAAAGTCTCGTCAGAGTTTGCTCCGCCGGCAGTACTGACGTGGGACAGGTGGACGGCGGAGCGCGGTGGGAGACGGCGAGGGGGGAAAGAGGGAGGGCGGCGGTGGGGTTGCGTCTGGGCTGGAACAGCTGTGATGGAGACCCCTCCCCGTCTGTGGGAGAGCGGTGACGGCGCGTGATTATTCAGCATGGCTCCTCATCTGCATCTCGTTTTGGGGCGCCCTGGCCCCATCACACCCCGCCTGTCTGCGGCCCCAGATTGCAGCGACAAATCCTCTCAAACACACTCCATATAAATACATTAACCCTCACTCCCACTCTTTCTCTCACCCTCACTTTTTCACACACACACACAGCCTCAGTTTCCATACCAAACGGCACCAGGGAGAGGTATGCATTGAATGGCAAATGACAAATTCTGTTCCATATTCTCTGCAAGGGAAATATGGCTCCCCATTCTCATGACACATTTGATATACAGCCAGTGCAAATTAGCCATGAGGCTGCAAGTGTGGAATGAATTGATATTCCAATCATCTGCATGATATAACCGCACACGGAACAACGGCAAAGTCATCTGCGTCGCCTTGATTAGTGAAGTACACAAGCGGGAGAATACAATTGTCTGTCTACACTGGAAGCATACTTGTTTCCCGGCAAAGGCCCGCGTCTAATAGAGGCAGCCTCCAATAAATTTGTACAAATATTCCAACAGAAAACGGGAAGGCCGCCTCATCAGTGGGATGTGTTGATAAACAATGGCAGTCTCTATTAGCAGCCGCCGCTGTCAAGGGCGCGTGTGTCAGCCTCGCCGAGGAGTGACGGCGGAGAGTGAAGGAGAGATGTGAGAAAAGACGGAGAGACAGTGGAGAGGAACAGGGGGAAAAAGGAAGAAAAGCAAAGGGGGGGGGGGGAGGAAGAAGAATAAAAAAAGAGGTGAAAGAGTGAAAACTGGGGTTGTTCTCAGAAAGGTCAGGCTGATTGTCTCTGCCCAAATATGCTGGCCTTTTCAAAATTAACTTGGCAAAGGCGATATTTTCCACAAAGCCGGCATCATGAATCAAAGAAGCGTCTATAGTTCATCCCTGAAAGCAAAGCAACATCCCTCCCCGCGTGCTCCACTCCCTCCACTGACACGCCACCCTCCCGCATAGAGCTGACATCTTCAGTAATTATGTAATTAACACCATGGCAGGCCTAATTTCAGAGATAGTACATTATAATTGCATTCAGTCGTTCATTAGTTGGGCCAAACATTTGATACACTGTGCGCAGGTGCGGCAGGGGGCCAAAGGCTACTTGTTTTTTGGAACGCAATTGCAGTGTCAATGACTTGATTGGTTTCTGCTTGATATCGCTGACAGGACAGGTTTTTGTAATTTACCAATAATTACCCTCACTCCCCGATACAATAAAAAAGTCACTGGTCTCTGCTAAGATAAACCAATCGGGGTGCACTCCCTCTGCTCGCTGCCTCATGGTCTGCTTGTCTGCTGTGAATAATGTCCAACGAGCTGTGCTAGAATGAATTAAATATTACAAAGGAAGGGAAAAAAAACACAGAAACAAATGTCACAAAAGAACGGCCCGTTTTGTCTTCCTCACGCAGGTGTAATAATGTATTAAATAATACTAAAACAGTAATTACCTGAGTGATAAAGGCATGTTAGGCAAACCGGCAATACACGTGCTGTTCAACATGATGTATTGCATTAGTCAAAGCAGCAGTATGTCTTTGTGAGCTGCTTTTAATGGATTTTTTAAACAACAGTGGGAGCCAGTAATCTACATGAGCAGATCATAAAGTAGTAGCTTCTGACTGGAGCAAATACACAGAAGCAATTCACACTGGGTACATAATAAAAAGGAGCCTGGTCCTGGTCTGCTATCCTGTAATGAAACACTCTTCTTGTGATTAGTGGATGGATAGTATCACACTATTATGACGTTACAGTCTGGTTGGGCAGACAGACAATTTGGTCCCAGTAACACCAGATCTGTCCCGGTCCCTGTGATGATTTCTTCAATTAAGCCTTCCTGGCAGAGGAGGCCAAATGCTTAACTAGGCAGAATTGGAGCTGCCACTAGCTAGAGGTAGCAATGGGCTCCACTTCAACAGCTCATTCATCAGCCCCAGCGCTACCACTGGGCCACCTGTTCTGACACCACGCAGGGATGGAGTCATTTGCATTCTGCTCCGACCGTCCTCTTTCCCTCTCCT
Source organism: Haemulon aurolineatum (assembly GCA_038406115.1). Taxonomy (NCBI): domain Eukaryota; kingdom Metazoa; phylum Chordata; class Actinopteri; order Lutjaniformes; family Haemulidae; genus Haemulon; species Haemulon aurolineatum. The sequence continues at coordinate 20,956,119 of JBCAUF010000002.1, read as the reverse complement.
CACTTTTCTCCCCGCGTTCTCCTCTCTTTTCTCTGCCGATACAACTTTAAAGTTCCTCAGTGGCAGCTCTGGCAGATAATTGAATACCAGGGTTTGATTTAGTTTGAAATCAATTTGGGAAGGGGCTTTTCATTCATTATGCTCCTTGGCTTTGGTACTACGTCTAAAATCCCTCAAACTTTGGCAGGGGCTCGAACGTCGTCAATTCAAAGTGAAATTAAGCAGCCCTGAGTTGGATTGACGGGCGAGTAGAACATGATGGGACAGGGAGGGTCTGTTGTCGAGGGAATGGGCGGACTCTTCTCCACCTCGTGTCCTGTCCTGCTCTCCCCCGTCCTCTCCTCTCCTCTCCTCTCCTCTCCT
>JBCAUF010000002.1:20877230-20888323 GCA_038406115.1 Haemulon aurolineatum | reverse complement strand
GCTGTGACGTGTACATGCTAGTGTACACTTGATGGAACAACACCATGTAGAACTTCACCTCATAACCATCTCAGAAGAGCAAACGCAATCTCCAATCATTATGTTATTTGAAGAATTAAAAATTGGAAACTAAAATGCTCAAAGATGATTAAATTGTGACTGGATCATTTCTTAGTCTTGGTATAGGGCCTTGTTCTACCCTCTGTCAAGACTTGAACCTGCAAATCACTTTCACTTGCTTTAAAAACAACCATTTTAATCTGAAAATCTACGAGACTAAGTTGCTTATTAGGCTGCACTTCTTTGCAGAGGCACACAGGATAACAGAGGAGAGAACAGTCCAGCCACTACAGCCCTTTCCAAGCAGCGATCAGAGGGCCAGGTGGCTGTGGCAAATGACCTGCACTCAATGGTGCAGTAATAGCTTCACCTCTTCACCAGAGAGGCTATTCTGTGATCACATAGCCCCCACTCATATCAGATTGCATCACCAGCCGCCAAGCAGGGAAGTCCTTTTTTTTTTTCTCACAGGTGCACAGAGGGAAAAAAAAAGAAAAAAAGCACAAGCCCAGTGGAAACCCAGCAAGCTAAAAACACAGAATGAGTCAGACTCCTGTTATAGCAAGTCTGCACAAGCTGACTCCTCCACGACAAAGAATGGGGCTCCTAATATTCTGCCTTTTTTACCAATTTCATCCTCATTACCCATAATGTTAATGTTACTAAACTAGTCGTGGACTGAGACGCATGGCTTTTTAGATTTATTAGTATCACTTACAGTGAATACTAATAGTGAATACTTTTTGTGGAGACACAGCCCTCTTGTGTATTTCAAACAATCTCACATGTTTCAGCCCGCTCCACAGATAATGGGAGTGCCTTTGAACACATGGTAGAGGTCAATGATACACTCGCAGTCTTCTGGGAAGAGGGTGGTGGTACTGAACACGTCCCGCAGACAGACCCTCCTCAGACGTCCCTCTAATAAGCAGACGGAGAATAATGCCCCGTGGACTGCACACGATGTGCTCCTCGTGTTATGCATTCAAGAACGTTCTGACGCAATCCTCTGCCAAAATAAACTTCCTCTCTGTCATTCTGACATAATTCAAAACTTCTTATCGTTTCAAGACTGCTGCTGCTGTTTTCTGCAGAGGGGATAAAACCCATGGAAGAGAGGCACTCTCTCACACAGGCTGGCAGTCAACCTTAATAACAGCCGCATTTACAATGTTTTGAAGATTTTGTAGACTTTCACCTGTTATAACCATCAGGATGAAGTGTCTTTGAGCAAAGGTGATTCTCTCAGTGGGATGTGTATCTACTCTTGTCTCTACTTATCTCCAATGCCCTTATAAATTCTTGACAATTACATGCCAAGGCTTGTTTTTTTTTTTTCCAAGAGTAGAAATTACAGCTGTCTCCTCTCCTCTCTCTCATCCTGGCATCACTCATCTATTATTCAGTTTTTAATTTGGCTATTTGAGGTTTGTTCCCTCGTTTGGCGACAAGTAAGCCTCTGCTAAACAGGCACCTTATCCATTACACTAAATCTAGCACACAGCAGACAGCATTCTGGAATTGACCATTAGAGGGGTTATTGATATAACCACCATTCCCTCTCGTCATTATCCCTCTAATTTATCCGTAATTGTATAGCAGCTTTTTTGGAGTTATTCTCACCTTGGATGCACAGAGAAAGCATCTTCACTTTTTGAAACATATCCATGTTTGGGTAGCTTGCAGAAAAACCTATCCATCAAATTATGGAGGGGCCATATTCAGTCTAGGCAAAGCCAAGTCTCCATTGTGGCCATTTAGTTCAAGAGCTTTTGTGTTTATGACAAAAGTTCCCAAATTGCAGTCGGCTTTTACTCAGGGTACCATCGCACTTTTGGTCATCGTTGCACAAAGATAGGCCTCGCTGACTGATCTTCAGACTCCTATAATCATATGCAATTGTGGTAAAGTGAAAAGAAAGACATGGCTCTTTACTGGGATCTATGGCTCATTGTATCTTATGTGTCACACGAGCCAAGGATCAATAGCACTCAATAGTCTATTAATAGGCAAGTCTTGGCTCTGTTCAGACTACAGCACCAGCCTGTCCACTAGACCAGGCCATGAAAAGGAGAGGGTGCAATAGAAACCAATCCTCGCTTTTCTGTTAACAGTGAAAGCCTCTTAATCATCTCAGTTTCCCATTGACTTACCCCTCCGTGCCTCTCTCCCTCTCACCGAAGGCCTATCTTAGAGGGGATAGTTAACCGACCCCCCCACCCCACCCCCCCGCCACAGAGAAGATGGCTCTGTCTATTGAGGAGTTTGGAAGTGAGGTCAAGGAGGGGTTTTTTTTTCAGTCGCACTGCAACATAATTCCAGCCTGGACTGACTCAAAATGTCCTACATGCACTTGTACCTGTGTAGAGCACTGCATTATCTTCATCATCGAAATTAAAATGAAGTCTTTTTTTAGGGTTTTTTTTTTTTTTTTAAATAAAGACTCCTCTCCACATTCACTTCTGATGATAATAAGCTGCCCCGTAACAGGAGTGATTACTGACAGCCACTTGGACAAGTACAAGAGCATCTTCATCTTAAGTGTAAGTGATCTGCCTAATAGACCATAGTATGTAGTCATCCGATAGAGACAGTCACCAAAATCGGACCCCAGTCGCTCACTCATGCAGACAATCAAAGGACACCTGACTAATATAAAACAAATATTGCTATTGATCTGCAGTCTAATTTCCTCCCACCTCTAATAATGTTGAAAACCAAATAGAGCTCCGGGCCTTCCACGATTTCCCATCTTGCACAGATTACCACATCAATTCCGGTCGAAGAGGATCTATTGATGAATTCCTTTGTGTTTGTTTAAGCCTGTTATTTTGTCGAGTGCCTTTATTAAATACTGCTCTCAGTTTAAAGAAGTGTTTGTTATTTCCCATCATTTACTTCACAGAAAATAAATATACTGTATAGTTTGCTCCCCGTCTGTTGATTTCATGCCTGTAGTGCTGCTGTATGTGCTGTCTGATGGAAAGATTACGAGGGGAGAACGAGGGAGGGAGTCACTCAATAGGATGATCTGATATTCTTCTTTCTCCTCCTTTTCCCCTCTGGTTCTTCCACCACTTTGGGCTGAGCCAGTAGGGGGATGTAAGTAGGAAGGGGAGGTGGTCAGCATCACATGATCTCCCCTCGGTGGTTGAGTACCGCCCCCCTTTTGCGGGACGGGGGCTGTCACATTCGTCTTTGTCATGGTGCGGCGTGCCACCCATTCATCAGGCCTGCCAGCAATGGCATCCCTTTCCTCTGTGTGCCCGGAGACTGGGCACGTCTGGGCCTGACTGCATCCCAGATACACACAGAGAGCAACACACAGACACTCTGATGGATTCATTTATTAGGCCTTTCATTACCCAGGGGGCCAATGGTGAATCGCAATGCACTGAATGCCACAGCAATGCTATGCTGTTGCCCTCTAGGCCGACTGCTATCACGGACAGGCTTTCAGAGGACAGCATAATCTTTCGGACAGTGTCTCATTAGCCACTGGAAACCAGTTGGATGACCAGATGAAATGAGTGATTCAACATATTAAACATTTGCTCACGTTTCTCTACATCTGCAATGCAACGGAGCTTTAAAGAATACGATGCTACCGATCTTCCTTGCCTCAGCAGGAAAATGATTCTCCTCACATTTTATCTGACTGCATGTACACTCCTTTTGTTTTACTATGTGGCCCAGTCTGCACAATTCCCATGGCTTTATGAACCTTGTCTTAAAAAGCCAACTCAGAATCAGTTCTTTTGTGCGTGACAGCCTGCAGATTCCAAAGCAATTGGAGAGAAACCAACCACAGAGTAGATGTGTGAGGATAGAGTTCAATACTGCCTGCAAAACTTAGTATTATTGATTGCCCAGGATGGTAAATTCAATATAGTCTAAAGAAGTTAGAATTGTGGATCTACAAGGCAAGCAATTCAATAGTGTTCATCCCATGCAATGGTGAGGATCTGGGCACTGTCTGATTCAATCCTCGAAGCCGTGGAGAAGGCTAGCAGGGATGGAAGAGCCAACAAATGCAATACGCTGCAGCTTCAGAGAGGATCTTTGGAGTCAACAAATTTAATAGAGCCACTTTATCCTCTCATATGTTCGTGCAACTAGATTTAGAGTGTGGAGGTTCCCCCTCTGAAGCTCCACGGAGCCGGGGAGTTTATCCTAAATAAACTGTCGTCTTTATTGCATCTTTCTCCAAGTCCAAGCCAAGCCCTGGTTTAATTATGACAAATCCACCCCATGTGTTCACCATGTTTGCCAGTAATGAAGGATGCTTAAAGGGAAATTGCTCAAAGCAACTTCTGTCAACAACAATGGCAGAGGGGAGACATCTCTGCCTTGCTGTAAAATATTTAAGTTTTACTCTGGGTGAAAACACTAAACTCCTTGTCTCGGATTCTGCTCTGAGAGAAAATAGGCAGATGGGTACAACTGTCACAACAATAAAGAGGTTTTCATCCGACGAGAGAGACGCTCATCTGAGAATTGCAGTTGAAATTCAAAATCATCTAATCCTGCGGGACCGCGTGCGACGTGCACAATAGCGACAAGACTCTCATCTCACCCCGGACATTTACAATCAAGGCCAAATTAAGTGTGGCATGAATTAGCCACAGATAACATAAACTACCGCACGGGGGGATGGAGGAGGGATGTGATTTACACCACTCAAGAGGATACGATACATTTCTTTTCAATTAGGAATTTGAACAACGTCAAAGCCCTAGCTTTAATATTGCCCATAATAAAAGAACTCATTTGAATATCTGCTCCATTCTCTCAAGATATTAGGATGAGGAATCACTCGTTAAAAAATGAGGAGAAGAAAGGGAACAAGATAAGCATTTCTAATTGCTGCCATGTTTGTTTCCTAATATGTGACCCGAGACACTGAAATTATGTAGTTTGAAAACAAAAAGGAAACTGGAAAGGCATTAAAGTGTGCGCCAGGAGGAGGCAGAGGCGTGCTCGGAATGCTCAAATACAAATTTAGCTGTGAGGAACCCTGAATAACACAGGCGCTGGTTGTAATCCCAACACTATGCTGCACTGTCAAGCAGCTAATAAAAATAGGCTGGTGGCAGATCAAGTCTGTGATTCAAATACATTCAAAGCCTTTCTTAACTGAACTGCAGAAATCCCATTCTGGCTCATTTTCAGACTATTTTTTCTCTTCTTTTTCACTCTCCCTCCCTGCCTTCGCATTGTTCTCTAGGTCTCTCTCTCCTCTCTCACTCCTGCTCCCTATCTCCCCTCTCACAGTATCATTGCTAAATCTATTTGGAGCCGCCGCTGGGAGCAATTGAGCAGAAATGGGTTTGTGCACATCTTGAAAACTGTGTCTGTCATAAAAACACAAAGGTTCAGCACAAAGAACTGGTTAAATATCCATGTGTCTGGCCACTGGTAGCCTGCAGGTGTCCTCAGCTAGGGCAACTGTTGACTTGGAACAACATCAGAGCAGCACACCCACTGTACTGTAGCTTTGCCTCAGCAATGTGTGTACTGCAAAAATCAATTCTCTGTCTATCTGGGACTGCGATGTGTGTTACACAGGCTATTACACAACTTGACCATACTGAAAGAGAGCCGGGGTGACCGGCTTGTGCTAATGTACTGCCATCAACAACAACGATACCTCAGACCCAACAGCGGTGCATCAGCGCCCCAGAAAGACATCACACTCTCTCCCTTTCTGACGAATCAAGCGGTGGGGATGGCGCCATGTGACAGCGCCGCTTCCATTTGTTGGAGTGAGATAATGTGACTTCAGCTAAAGCCCTCTGAACCTCAAAGAGCACGTTCATCTCCATGACTTTGAATTCATTACCCATCAAAGATAAGTCTCCTTTTCACGCGCGGAGCTCTATTTGTCAGTGTCACCACACAAAGGAGAGGGGCAACTTATTCATGCCAAACATGCCTCCAGTTTCAACTTTTGGTCGCCCCTTTGAGCACTGTTTTTTAATTAAAAGAGGTTCCCTTTCTTCTCTTTTTTTTAGCAGGAATGTCTCTTTGATACCACTTTCCACAGCTTGAAATAGTCACGATAACATATCTTTCAATTACAGTTTTATTGTGACTACCATCCGGTTGTCATTCAACCCTTCTCTCCTCCTCAAGCCAACACGTACCTGCGCAGAGGAAAAGTGACACATGGGTCTGCATAGAAACAGCTCTGATTTTCACCCATCACACACACACACACACACTGGCAGGAGCAATGAGGGTGGGGGTGTGGGAAGGGGGGGGGGGGGGCAATGGCTTTTATCTGCAAACTGAGGGAACACGCACCGCCTGGAGAGAAGCTGTGGGGTGGCAGCGGATGGGGGGGAGGGGGCCGCTGATGAGTGGAAAAAGGGGTGCAATGAGAGGGGACGGAGCTGACCCGACTCCCTTCATCCCATACCTCGGCTGCCTCCCTCTTCACATTGACAGGCGGGTAGATTGAGGGCTAAGATTAGCAGCCACTTTCTCACAGAAGGCCAGGGAGATACAGTATTGAGAATGAATGGCCACGTCATGTTGTCAATGTTGTAACCTTGGCAACAGACAGAGTACTATTTTAGTCCCCCCACTGGCCACGGGAATGGTTGGCAAGACGAGCTGAATCCTCTCCTGCTTATGCCTGTATTGTTCACACGCACGCACACACACATGTAAAAAGGTGTACCTAAGAGCCTTGTCATATATATTCAATTATCAAGCCTCTCAATCAATACTTCAGTTCATTTACATCTCAAGCATGTCAGCAGATATGCCCGGACTCAAGTCAAATGACAACGTGAAATCCATTTATGAACATCTCATTCATATAATGGCGGCCCAGTGTCATGGCTACATGTGCAGCAGCCTCTGCGTTAGCCCTTTTGAGCCAGGGTGACAAGTCGTTTAGTGCGCGTCCAAGCCGCCAGATGACGACAAACCAAAGCCAGGAAATGCAAACTACACAAAGCTTAGAATGCAAAAATCAAAAGGACAGACCGATCTTTGATGTCATGCATGCTAGCAATTTGGTTAGCATTTACTACAAGTCCCTGTGAATTTGCTTGTGAATTATTGACTCGCCTCCCACTATGACACGGGCCCGGGCAGCCTGAACAGGGCAGGTTATGCAGGATCTCCTCATCAAGGGCAAACTGGCACAATCAGCTTGTGTTGTATGAAATAATTCTTAATTTGCTTTTTCCCTGTGATTATTTTGCAAACAGAGTGAAGTCAAAGCGCTGTATTAAAATCTAATCTTCAAACACCAACCTGGCTTCTACTGATCAGCCACGGGCTATTCATCACTGCCATTACCTCACCACACATTTTTATCCTCCTCCTCCTCCTCCTCCTCCACTGCTGCTGGCCAGCTCTCCTCCCTCTCTTTCTCCATCTGACTGACCTCACCTCTCTCCCTCCATCCTGACTCCCTCTTTTGATTTACAGCCTCCCGTTCAGCCCATTCCTCGCTCTTTTCCTCGCACCTCTCCGCAATTCATTCATTATTTCCGTCCACCCAGCTCCCCTATTTTTCCCATCTCCATCTGTGAATGCATTCATCCTGCTCTCGTCTTTTTTCCCATTAACTCTTTGCCATTATAATTCTGCTGCGTGCATATGGGCCTAACAATTGTCTTCTGTGTTGTTACAGCAGCCTTGAGGTTGATCATTCACAGTCTTTGAGAGGCTGACATGATACCCAGCAGAGATGTATGATTTACACTGTATTACTCAGTGTGTTCAAAACAGGTCATGAAGTTCATAAAGGGCAGCCAGCAAAAATTAGATTAAGAACTATATATTACCATATTACTAACTACTAATTCAAATCATCACCTGAGAGAAGCTGCACAATAGTTAACAAATCATTTTGTTTTCGTTACTTATTGACTGTGTCAAGCGCATACAAGGGCCCATAAATTACTGTGGGATGGTGACGCATTTGTATCTTTATATATATATATATATATATATATATGTGTGTGTGTGGTGTGTGTGTGTGTATATAATCAGAGAACATAATCCACAGAACTTAATCTGCGGTCCCAAGTTATTATTTTATGACACCTATTTGAAACAACAATGAAAATGAATTAGGCTTTTGAAAATAAGGTTCAGGTAAATAATGAAAAAAATGCAGCCACTGATGCTCAAGGCAAGCACTGTGCGTTTTCCTGGCCCAACAATGAACATATATATTATGTAAAATAATGCAGTATGTCCAACTGTGGGAGGACTCACCAGGTTTTATCAGGACATATATCTAACTATTGTTGGCAGTGCAATGAAACTAAACACCATGTTTACAGGAGGTATTACCAAGTAGCAGCATGAACATGGAGAAAAACACTGACCTTACACTGAACCTTGATGCAAAAGTAAACTGTTCTCTCGAGCGGATACCTGAACCAAAATCACAAATCTATTTAAACAAAGTTAGTCGTGTGCTTTAGGATATCGATCACAAAAAGTGGCGTATTATTTTGTTACAGTGGAAACTTTTCACAGTTTCACAGATATCATCCAGAGCATTTACACCTGCAGACATATTGCAAATTTTGGCACTGGAAGCGTCACACACTGTTTGCAAACGCGGTCTCACTGGCTGGTGTTTAGATTACATACACACATATACAACATATGGCTGTGCATAGACACAGCAAGCTTTCCTTGTCTGGATGGCTGTCTGAGAACACATCTCTTCATACTCTCCTGTGCTTTGTTCTCCTAATTTTGGTCCTTGTGCATACCCACAGCAGGGGGTCCCACTTTTTGCCTTTCTGAAAAAGTAAAAATAGCATCACTTCAGGGCAGTTTAGCCGCAAGTGTTTTTCCTTTCCTTTTTGTCGGCAACTGGAAATGCTCAGAGACAGGCTGACTGCTGAAGCTGGAGGATTAGGGAGACGGCTCTTTGATCAGAGCTGGGTGAGCTCTGAGATCTCTTTCACTCTCTCCCTCTCTCTTTCCCCCCGTATTCCTCCCCGTTTCCCCTGTCCTACTCTCGCTTCCCCTCTTCACCTCCCCCTCTCTCTCTCTCTCTCTTTTTTTTTATCAGTCCTACTCCTCCCTCCTTTCATTTCTCTTCCTCCCACATTCCTTGTAAGCTGCCCGCACTTTGGCCGCGCCTGCCGGCACCCCGGGGCTCCCAAACAGGAGGTGGCAGTGTTACACAGTCGAGACAAATGGGTGCGCTGAGGATGGCATCACAGGAGAGTAAGCGCTGGTGAGAGGGAAGCGGGGGATAAGGACAGCACATGAACTACACGCTTCTGTACAGATGACATGGGGAATAAGTAATCCCTGGCCCCTTCTGGTCTGACTCAGCAGTCGTTTCTCTGTCTCCCCCACTGGAGATAAGTCTAATGGAATTGCAGCATTAGAAGTGCCGCATCGCCACGGTTGGGTAAAACTCACAATACGCCTCTTTCTGTTATGACACAGATTTGTTTGCTGTTTCTGCCTACCGAGGGGCATGTGTTGTAGGCAGCTGCCCTTCTTTACATACACTTTAGCAAAGTGTGGGAGGGGTTCTGAGCACAGCAGAGGTGGCTGCTGGGACAAGGTGGGCGCAGCGATTCCTTTATCAAACCGTTTCTGATTTATCTCGCGGATGAGGTGTGGGGATACCATCCACTGCTACGTAATGGCAGCGAGCTGAAGAGCCATGAGCGGTTACACAGACAGCAGCACATCTGTGTGCCGATGAAATATTCAGTAGTAAGACAGCTCTCTGGAGGAGAGCGAGCTACAACTCCTCCACACCTTCTCCACCAACGTTAATGATTTATCAATAACTCTACCCTCCTGCAGACTGCCTGGGATGTTGGGCGCACCTCATTAAAAACACCTGCCCAACATGGGGAGGAACCCGACATCAAAAATAGATCTATCCAAAATATGGGAGTGGGCGGGGGTGGGATGGTCTTGCCCAGGCAAGCAGCTTTACCACTGGAGATGGAGAAGTTTAGCAGGCCCCCCAGCAGCTAACCGCCCACTACCCCGTCCCAACCATGAACACAGCCTGAAGTGATGCAGGAGGTGCAGTTACACAGGATAATGCCGCTGCGTCCACCTGTACGATACACTCCATACACTTCTTTGAGGCTGTTTTGAGTCTGCTGACTCAGAAAAGGCCACAGAGATGGTGAACCTCGGTGAGGAACAGCGGAGCTCCCACATTCTCTTGTCAAATAACTCCACCTCTCCTCTGGCAAAGTTGTCTTTTACCATGAAAAGGTATTGTTTGAATAAGCCGTGTTGGCAGCTGCCTATAGAAACATTTGCTTTCGAGGTTTCATTCCCAGAGAATGTGTAATTACTTGCTCAACTGGACCATGGCACGGTGATTACACCAATATCTCAGGTAATGGTCCAAAAATCTTCCCAATTTTCATTGCAAAGCTAAGCCGCAACTATATGGTAATACTAACTGCCTCACAGTTGACGGGAAAGTCTCTGTGCATAAGGGGTGGGCTTGGGTAAAGAAGGTGTCTGAGGGAGGTGATGGAAATGAGGAGGTAGGTGGTTTACTGTGAGTGTGGATGTCGAAACTATAAAAGCAGTGGGTCGATTCGTAGGGAGAACAAGGGGAGGGGCAGGCACAAAAAGTTCATAACCATGGAGGAAGCCTATTAACCTTGGTTGGTACTTTAAATGTCATTATTTTTAGCTGACACAACAAAAAGGCCTGCGAGAGCTGTTCTCTTAGCGATGCGCCATGTAAATCACTTTCGCAAAAAGGAAATTACTTCCCGGGGCCCAATGTTATTAATCTAAATTCTCTGGTTAGTCAAATTGTTGCACATAATAAATATGGAGCAGCTCGTGATGCTTATCTGCTGTGACATCCCATTCTCGCCAAAACATTTTTTTCCTCATTTTCTCTTTATTCATGTCTCGATGGCGTTCTTGAAAGAGACAGCTCTACTAAACAGCACTAACACTGGAGGAGTGGGACGGGCGGGGGCGCTTGTAGGAGAGGAGGGGACAGGGCTGGGAAGGGAAGGCGCTCTCTCTCTCTCTCTCTCTCTCTC
>JBCAUF010000002.1:20831444-20868819 GCA_038406115.1 Haemulon aurolineatum | reverse complement strand
TATTAGTCTTTTGAAATTGTACTTATGGTGGGTGCACAATATGGAAATTAACACTTTCTCTTGCCTAGGTGTCATGGTAGTGATTCATCCGCACTGCATCTAGGTGGTTTGTCCTCTAATGGGTCCACTAAGCGCACACACACACTCAAATACTCCACCACTCTGCCCCCTCCCGTAACTAGCTTTGATTCCCACCCATGTCGGCAGAGTTTCCCTGTCAGCGTCTTCCCCGCCGCGACTCTGATGGAAAAAGCTGCTTTACTTAAGGGTTTCATTTGTTTGCGTGTTTGTTTCTCTCTGTTCGCTTTCATCTTTATCTTTTATGACCGGCCTCTTCTCCCTTTCAAACTCCCCAGAGAGGCGAGCGTGGGGAGGGGGGGTGTAAGGAGAAAAAAAAAAGGACAGAGGGGGGGCTCTTTTGAAGGAGAATGAGGAGAATTGAAAATGGCCGGTGTTGTGAAGGAAGGCAAGATGAAGAAAGCCAATCTGCCTGTGAGGGCAGAGAAGTGGGAGAGTGAGGGAGAAGTGGAATAGAAAGAGAGAGGCAAATTCTGCTGGAGCCCCTTCGCATATGAAGGAGGGAAATTAAGAGTAACGGCGTAAAGTAGTGTCTGAAGTATGACTTTGATAGAATAATCCTTACCCAGGGAACCATCTCCACCATGCTCACACTGGCAGGCTGCTGGTGAAGGCAGAGGCCACAGGGAGGTGCTGTGACAGAGGGGGCTTTGACAATAAAGCTCCTCTCACCAGCAGCACCGCTCATCAAGCGGTGTGCCGCTCCAGCTGTTTCCTCACAGAGATAGAAGTGTAACGATACAAGTAGGCCCCATAAAAAAAACTTTCTGCTCACGTTACAAGAACGGACAGCGGTGGAAGTTTCAAACGGGCCCTCGTTTTATCACCTTTTTGATATTCCTACCTAAGGCTGTTAGGATCTAACTATCCTCATGCAGATTTGTAATTAAGATTCCCTTTCTCTCATCAAGCGTCTTTGTTTTTCCATTCACAGTTCCTCGATGGTCTGTTGTTTGCAAATCCTCCAGACTGCGATTGTCATAATTGCATTGCACGAATGGAATCAAAAGGAGCGAGAGAAAAAAAAAGTGAGGGAGGGGACTACTGCACAAATCTTTTGATGTAAACTAAATGAGGAACTATCTAAACCTCACATTCACACCTTCATCTCTTTTTTTCACCCTTCTCAGGCACTGATGAGTGTCATTTATTTATTTGCTGGTTAATTTATTTAGCTATATACTCTGGGGCACCTCATGTTATAATAAAGAATGAGGTGATTTGTTCTCTCTCCCTCTCTCTCTTTCATCGGTGTGCCGCATATGCTGTCCCTGATGGTTTGGTCCATACAGCGACTGTAGAGTGGGAGTCAGTATATTAATCAAGACGTTGACAGAGTAAAGCATCCCACATACTGCCGGGTCCCACCGGTCTGCATCACAACCTATCCCAAAATCCACTCTGTCACGGGGTCATCCTATCCTGAGAGAATGCACAGCGCAGGCTCCTTTCTATCTATATGATCCATGACAGCTCAAACTGCTTACGGGGGGACAGCCACTGTCACATGAACTCACTTCCCAAATCTTGTCCTTGACTTTGACCTTCACCCAGCTACATCACATTTCAGTGAAGTTGCCATGGGCTTTACTTGGCCTACAAAACGAGTCGATGCAAAGGCCCCTCAACACTAACCCTCACCCCGCTGCACTGAGACGGGCCCCTGAGCGGCCACTCTGCGTGTCTCTGGAGAAATGTGACTCCTCTCAGATCTCTGCTGTGTTGTCACAGGCTCCGTTTCCCAAGACGAACAAAAGTGAGTCAAACTAACACTTACGTGGCTATTCTCTGAATCCTCGGCTCTTCTCTTTCCACTGTTCCCTCCTCTCTCTGGATCCATCTGTTCCTAAATCATACCTTCCTCCTATGTCTTTTTCAGCTCTGACCCTGTCCGCTGTTTGCCGGCAGCACGGCGCTCTCTCCCTCAACCTCTTTCCCGATCAAGGCCTTTTGAGAGGGCCACCCCCTCCCACGACATTTACAAATGAAATGAATGAAAACCACTGGTACGTGACTCCGCTATGGGAAGACGCTCCATTATACCTTGGTTTACTCAAACAGAAGCCTCCCTGTGATTGGCCATAAGCAGGGATACCAGCCTGAGAAGGGTTACCATAGATAGCGCCGAACGCAAGCAAGTGGAATAATGGCAAGCTTAGAGAGAGAGCCTTGGCCAATGTTTTTTAGCTGTTTGAAAATTGATTTATTCTTACCGATCCAACAAAGCCCATGTATTCTCAACCAATGGATGAAGGATGAAAGGTATCATTTGTCAGAAACCCACTGGTCCACTCATGAGAGCAGAAATTGTTTGCGAACATGGATAAAAATCCCATATGTACGCGGCACCGTTATGTGTCATCCAAGTTGTCTTCTCTCGTCTCAACTGCAGCCACCACACTGAGGAATGGGGGAAAGTTTTAGGGGCGAGGACCGTGGGTTTACCTTTTTAGTCCCCCTTGATATTCTTTAAATTGGATTTCACTCTTCTCCACAAATGGTCTACTATATTAACCTGTGAATTGTTGTGACAGCATAGCATAATAGAGTGCCTTTACAAAGAATGTGTTCAACCTTTTCAATGTTGTGAAAAAGGAGGAACATCTCTATTTTCTTTCATCCTGTGTCCCAGAATGGCTGTTATGTTTTCCTCTCCCCTGAGGAGGAGTTAACAACCTTGAAGCTTTGTAAACATCAACCGTACGTGGAATAAAAAGTAGATTATCAAAGGGATATTTCTATGAAAGCAAACATCTGCTATGATAAGTTATCGTCATCTTTTATCTCTTGATCAATTCATACAGCAGTTTTCGTCTTTGTGACTACACCCATTTTCCTTTTTTATTGCACTGTTATCTTGATAAACAATGATGTTTATCACATTCAGGGAATTGTTTTGATGTTATTCATGATTTTTTCGTTCTTTAAATGACATGACAAAGGGAGGAAGCGTTGAAAATTTGGTGTTGTAAATATTAGTGTGGAGAGACCAGGGAAGTAGCCAAATTAGGGGGAAATAAAACAAGTTGCCTTTGTGTGCGAGAGGAGCCTAAGCAGACGCCAATCAAGCGATCTGAAAGACAGCTCCGAGTCCTGGGAGGGAAGTAATGGAGTTCAATGTGAAGGCAAGGACACTCGCCTCAGTAGACGACAAAACAGTAATACACAGAGCGGCCTGCTAAAATAAAACACAATCAAATTTAACAACAAGACCACTGTGCTGGGACCCCCCTCCCACCCCACCTCACTCTGCCTTACAGTCTTCAGTATCCTACACTGAGAGCCGGCCCTCTCGCCTCCCATCGCCTCCCCGTCTCTCTCCCCGTTCACATCCAGCCTCACATCCTCCCATCATAAATCTGGATAAATCCACAAACCACTGTCTGGCATGCTCCATCTGTCTCCCTCACTCATGTACTGCGAGAGAAAACCTCTCTGCATCCCTGCCTGCCAGCAGGCTGTCCTCCAGGCTCACTTAAAAAAGAATGAAACAGAGGGGGAAAAAAAGTACCTTGACTGCACGCTGGGAAGACAGGATGACGACCCACCTCTACATTATATCATTACTCATCTCAGTAAAATAAACTTTCAAATAGGATTACGAAAACCCTAATTTATATTTACTCACCCATGATGTAATGTAATAGAGATGGGCAGACATTCGGACTGAATGAATTCTAACATAATATTTTTGGTGTGAAGATTTTATCGCTGAAATAAACTTGTGGGTCATTTATTTCAGATCATTTTGCTTTTCCAGACAGATTTTTTTTTCTCAGAACGTGTCCTGCTTCAGCATTCACGTCAAACAAAGGCAAAACAAAAAAACAAAACTGTGATAATCGTGGCAATTATAACACTGATAATTTAGAGTTTTTTCTGGGTTAGGGTTACAGGGTCAGGCTTAAATTTACTGCAATGTGACGATAATGTCACATTTAAAAACAGAACAAGCAAAGCATTTTGGCTATTGGCAAAATGTCACTTTGAATATTTCTGAGTGAGACCGTGGCAGTGAAATCAAGCCTCGTATTTAATGGACAGTGTCGGAGGTGAGCAGCAGGCAGCTGCAGACAGGTGGAGTCACACTACAACAGGCCTTTGATATCCACCGACCGGGAACACAGAAGGAGGGCCCCCCTGCATCCACGGTGGCATACTAAAACACACACGAATACAACAGACAACGGCCCAGCAGTATGGACTGGGCTCATTACATCCTGCCCACCCCTTCCCAACACTACCGCCGGGGTCCTGACCACGCAGTGGGTCGACGCCCAGCCATGGGGGGCCACGTGTTAGCATTCAGCAGAGTGAGAAACAACACCACCAGTGGGCTCATATCATCATCCACCTCACAGCTCCCAGGGCCTGACATCTCCTCACGGTGCTATTGTTTCGCCTGAGCGCTGCTCTCTTGCCCTTTTCTCTCCACTACGGCGCTCGGGAAAGGGCTGCACAGTCGGGCGGCGGGGGCTTGTTTAGACGGCAGGGGACCCCGCCCGCGCTCAGGCGGTCAGTGGCAAACATCAAATATGATTGGTCAAGGGAGGCAAAGGGGCGTTTGACAGAGAAATAATCCGACCATTCCAGGTGTCCAGAGTATTTTGTCTTGTGTGTGTGTATGTGTGAGGAGATGCGTCAGAGAAGAGAAAAAGATCGTGCTTACCTGGTGAAGACAGTGACCCCCCAGGAGCATCGGCAGACATGAAAAGAAAAGAGGGAAACCATTGGTTTGTTAGCTTTATGCGCCACATCTTTGACGAGGCAACACGCACGTGATTACACACCATGAACAATCCACATGAATTGAATATTTCCAAAGGGATTACAAAGGAGACTTTTTGACTTAAGCAGGCCTAAGAAAGCTCTGTTCTTTGAAGCACATCTATTAGTGTTTGTTTTATGAGGGGATGAGTGAGAGACTGTTCCCATGCAAACAGACTTCTGCAACATGTCACTCGTGATAAAAGTGGATACTGAGAGAGGAGCAACAACATGTGTTTCTGGACTCCCTCTGAGGCTGTAATTCTACATTTTATTGATGAGATGCCCTCGTGCTGTTTAAATGTAAAATGTCTCCTAATCGTAATAAGTATCATCTGAGTTGACCTTGGTTTTTACCTTCCCAAGGACACTGTCAAGACCACACTGAGGCGGACTGGATCAAGCCACTCAATTTACTGTATGAGACTGCTGACACATATTGATATATGCACGCACTTCCCACAACTACACTCTTGGTCACATACAGAGTATAAATCAGAAGGGCAGCGTAGCACTTTTCCCGGGCAGGGGAGTGAAAAATCACTGCAAAATAAAATTTCATTTGATAAAATAAAAACAACTTTGGCCATAAATGTGCACCTATGATGGAAGAGCAAGTTTCCTAGTCCAATGGCCTTTGGGTGACGATCAGTGGAAGTTA
Organism: Haemulon aurolineatum; assembly: GCA_038406115.1. Classification (NCBI taxonomy): domain Eukaryota; kingdom Metazoa; phylum Chordata; class Actinopteri; order Lutjaniformes; family Haemulidae; genus Haemulon; species Haemulon aurolineatum. The sequence goes on along the minus strand of JBCAUF010000002.1, from coordinate 20,863,313 downwards.
ATATCTTTAATACCATTCATTCAGTTATCGTCTGATCAAAATAATCACTGGAGAAGCCCTTATCAGCTCGCTGTCCAATGACTGTCTTCGTGGAAGTTCTAAAAAAAAATGCTCTTGTACATGTCATGGCACCTTCTGATTTATTCATCACGCTCTCACCAGTACACCGCTTATCCCGACAGGAGGCCCTCTATAGTTGCTCGCAAACTACAGCTGCATTCGCATTACAGCCGCCGTGTTTTTTACACTCGGTGTGAAATGGGCCTGCAGACGCAACGCCACCTGTCATCAACACAAACAGCCTGCTATCAACAAAAACAAACTAAAAACTGTGTCACGCCATTAATGTAGGCTACTGATGCAAAACCACTTGTCTCACCATGATCATGTTTGCGCTCCGCTATAATATTGCTTTCTTTGGTTCCTCCTTTTCTTATTTGTATGAGATGGAAACAATTTATTTCTTCTTTACAAATAATACAAAGAGTGATGATGAAACTAGCAAGGGCATTTGGTGTGCTGTCTCTTACAAGACAGGAGACCCATTGAATTTCATGAATAAATGAATGAATTAAAATTCATCTAATCATACTTGAGGAATCCCCCCACACCACCACCACCACCACACACACACACACACACACACACACACACACACACACACACACACACACACACACCCTGGCAGTAAAAATGCCAAAGAACCTCCGTCAGTAGTTCCACTTGCAAACAAACACATATAATCTCGGAGTACACAAAGACGAGGGCTCACTATGGCAACGGCTCACATCGCTCTTTGCAATATGTCTCTTTGTGCATGCTTCTTCATTAGGATGCATGGACCATCAATGAAAACAATTCTTTGTCTCTCATTTGGCATCGTGTGAATGATTGTTTGCACACCAGTACGAGGGAGATGATAATATATAGACCGTCCATATTTAGACTAAATGGACTTTCTGCTCCGTGTCTTGTACCGAGGCTGTAATACATCTGACCACCGAATGACTGCACCGTGCAGCCCAAACATACTTTCATGTTCGCTGGATTGTAGTCCTGAATTAAACACGCATTCATTGGCAATGAATAGAAGATTGAACTGCAAGTATGTAGCACAGCATGAAGACACACACGCACACACACACACACACACACACACACATGCAACAAATGACTTACTCAGGAATCACAGCTGTGGAATAGATTAAGATTTTATTCTGAAAACTGATGTTCTTTCATGTGCTGCTTTACTTTTGTTTTGATTAATTAACAACTAGTGGATTCTACACAGACTGTTGCATACTGTACAGTATGTATACTTTATGGTGAGCGAGGTCCAAGCCAAGCAACTCATTACCACCATAACTCCAAATGCTGGAGCAGATTTATTCAAAATATATTTAAAAAATAACATTTAGGCGAGGAAGGCCAAGCTTTACATTTGTATACTTATTCCTTCTTGACAGCGCTACAGGAGCAAGCTGTTTCAAAATGAGTCTGGAGACCACAACATGCTCTAATTGATATGACCTTTAATTGCTCATTCAGTGCAGAGGAAAGAAGAGGAAGACATCAAGCCAGTCCACTGTGGCTCGGGCTAAAGAGGCGCTGTGTAGATTGGCCTACACTCCCAGGCCCCGTGGACATAATTAAACCTGAATAACAAACACTTACACAAGTGCTCTACTCTCCTGAACAGGATTCTGAAAACATCCAGGACACCAGCTCGCTGCTCTTTTAGTTGGTCCCTCAATCAGAGTGGATTTGTTCCTGTGTTGAGAATATAATTGGAGCCTGGACAATTGACAATTATGGGCAACATAAATGAGGTCCTGTTAACCATGGTTGAAATTTGGTTAAATTTGTAACTAAGCTCTGGGTCTGCGGTTAATCTTAACTATTTAGGGTAGTTTGCTCATTTTTAAAAACCTTATAAAAAAGTTCAAAAGGAAATAAAAGGTATTTTCACATAAAAAATAAAAAAAAATAAAAATATAAACGGAATAAATGATATCCCAAATTTTGTTGGACGTCTTTGTGTCATAGTAATAGGCATCGTAAACACACAACATGCACAAAAGAAGATTGAATGTCTCACTGAATGTTCCCTCATCCAGATGGAAGCCACAAGAAAAATCAAGGTACCACATGAACCCACTCTAGGTGTAGGCACTTCCTCAGTTCTCCACAGGCACAGCAGATGTACAAACTCTAAATAGAACATCTGCATTGTGCTCTTTAACATTTCCAAAAAGCCTATCTGCATTTTGCACAACAGCAGTCCGCAGGGCAGCAGGAGACCATCCACACATGCTTCGTATGGATGGCGTAAGCTGAACAACAGGACCTTTGCATGGAATTAGACATCGTTAATTAATTTACACTGAAGTCCACGGGCCTTCCCTTTGAGTGAACGCTCGGCTTCGGGTTAGCCGCGGGTTCAAGCTGTCCACCGGGGGCCGCGGCAGCAGCGCATTTGACTGCTATGTATTCAGACCGGCAAACTGCTGGTCACCAGATGATCCCCCTGGTGGGGCTCACTGCTGGCCTTTCGCAGACCTCCATCATCTCCACCTGCAGCCTGCCTACACCCCAGAGAGCTCCCGCTTGAACAGCTATGAATGCAGGTGCTGGACGTCTAGACGAGGGGCTCATTAGCTTTCCTGTGGCTCACCAGCTAGTGATTGCAGAGGCCTAAGCTGCCTCGCCTGGAGGGAGGGGACAGGTCCTCATTGAGAGCGTGCTTTATTACAGGGGCTTAGGTGGGGGCTTCAGGATTAACACATAAGTCTTCCACCTTCATGGGTGCGAAGACGACTTGTAGTGCTCCGCTCAGCTGGAGGGGGGAGTGCAGCCCGGGGAGGGAAACAGCTTTTCTCACTTTGCATTGATAGACTGACCAGAGGCTTAACACACACGTCCTGGAGGTCCGGATGGATTTGTGTTACTTACAACAGTCAACCTAAATCTCTAAAGGGCACCGAGAAGTTTTTTAAATGTTAATTCAAGTTAATTAGTTTTAATAACTTTGGCTTCACCGTGTGAGCCTGTGTGTTTATGTGTGTATAACATTTCCAGACATCACAATGTGAAAGACCTCACAGTGGCCTGTAATTGTTTCAGCTGTGTTTTTCACCGCAGGGGGAGAGCCGGTCAAAAGAGTGGCAGCCTGTGCCCTTTCCTCTCACGGGTCTCTTTCAAGTGGGCAGACCTTAAGTCCAGCTGCCCTTCAAGCTGATGCCTGAGTATGGGCTACAGGTGATTGACATTGCTCCAGCTGTATGTTATGCCTTATATATATATATATATATATATATAAAGTTTAAATGTGAGCAGATTTCAGTGATCCTTCCTGAGGCATATTTGACATATTACTTAGGCTTAAATGTGCTGCACACAGGTCCAGTCATTTCTACATCACAAGTTTTAGAGTATTTCAAAAAATATGGTTCACACATTTCAAAAGAGGCTTTGTTTAGAAGAAAAAAAAGATGATTTGAATTGCAAAATCGGAGTCATTTGCATGCCTCCAAATTCACTACATATAGATGTATTTCTAATCTAACTTTCAGATTGCTTTCAAGCCTAATGTTTATAGTCAACAGAAGCTCGCACCTCTCTATATATTACCACAACCACTTTCCTCAGATGATTAAGCGATAAGAAAGAAAGTCAAAACAATAGTGGAACAAACAACTTTTCTCTGCTGAGCCTTTTGCATAATTATGATGCCCGAGGGCCAACTGATTCACTGAAATCTGTTCTCTGCAGGGGGAGGGAAACCTAAAATAGCAGCCTCTGATTGTCACACAATTGGCTTAGACTGCACTGTGCAGCTGTGCTCTGAGCCTGTCTGTCTGTCATTTAACTGATTGCTGCATGGCTGCCAACCTATCAGGTGCATCATCACTGGAATGTGGGCTGCTAAGCGCACCGCAAAATTTATCCCCAACTCCTTCCAGTAACAGAGGGTCAAAAACTGTGTGTATATATAGAGCACAATGTGCTGCTGCATTAAACAGTTCTTCAAAATGTATTCCATTTTTGATTACCATAACGCCACAGTGGCATAGTTCAAAGCTTGGATTGTACAGCTGCAGATATGCACAGAGACAACCCCCCCACACCCCACCCTTCCAAATTAGAAGAGAGGAATGAAAGGAGAAGGAGAGAGACGGGAGAACAGACAGTGAATTCCAGGGCAGTCCTGGTTAATTACTAGGGTACAAGTGTGATAAAACACCCATCCACCTCTGAGGGCTATTACCTCCTGCCAATACCTTCATCACTGTTTTCAGAGCTCCGAAGGATATGCAGAAGCATAACTCCTGGATGCAACAACCTGATTTAAAGTGCTTACAATTTATATACAAAGGTCACTGAAGGTTAATGCCCAATATTGTGCCAGACTCGTCCCTAGAAGTTGTGAGGGTTGAGCGCCCACCTCTGATTCTATTCACAAGCTTTGTCATCAGTATGAGAAGCGGGCATGCATAATGAATGAAACAAAATTAATTCACACAAAAATATTTTCCATTATTTTATCAGCTTTTGTGTGAATTGTGTTAATTTTTCAACATTGAAAAGCTGTATTGATTATTGCCTTGAAAATAATTACTCCACACCCATTTGCAAAAAAAAAAAAACATAGAACAAAAGCAAGTCAGTAAAAGCAGGAAGAAAACAATAGCACTAAACAGCCAAACATCTTCAGCTAGGTGTGGAACATGCTCACTTTGTGTCAACTCCATGTCATTTTTCAACAGTGCCAGTGTGTGAGTGCGTGGCAGTATCTCCAAATATTAATTAGCCTTGTCTGTGTATCTGATTACTGACATGCCTGAAGTGAGGGTGATAAAAATGCCGTGCGGTTTATCTGCTGCCTTCTCCATTCAAAGGAAGGTACAGATAAAACTGGTATCATGAGGTTCATGCATGGTGAATCATGTCCACAGTATTTTCTCTCTCTTCCGAAGTCAATAGGCCTGTAACGTGAGCACAGCACCGGGCTGTCCCTAGGCGGGCTGACTGAGCCCGCTAATGAAAACAGAGGAAGGGAAGGGAGAGAAAAAGAAACAGAGAGTTCTGTGTGTCTGAACAAACACAGGAAGAATACCTTCAAGGTCACCGTCAGAGGAAAAAAAAGAGGAAACAAGAGTGAGGGAGATGGAGCGATTGAGAGACAGAGGGGGAAACTCTGAAGAAGCGGGTTAAGTGCTGATGAGGCCAGAAATTTGGGCTCCAAAAGATAATAAAAACAGAAAACTTTTCTTTCATCCTCTTTGTTTTTGCTGCACTCTAAAGCACTGTGGCCAACAACATAGAATTACTATATAATAGTTACTAAATAATTCTTTATTTTCCCAGTTCACTTATCTTTTTAAGTGCAGAGGATTACATGGGCTCTACAACAATAAAACAATGCAGCAAGAGAGTAAAAAAAAAGGCCGACACTGTATCCTACTGGGCAAACACACAAATGGGCTTTGTTTCATTTTTATGACCATTATAACATTACTTTATCAATAACAAATCAGACATTTTTGATAGCTCAGCACTCAAAGTAATAGCCAACAGAGCAATCCATGGAGCATGCTAAAAGTGTTGAAGGAAAATGGGCTGTGGCTGCACAGCCGTGTAACAGGAAAAGAAATGGGAAAAGGCCTGTCATAAGGACGTCAGAAGCTGGACTGTTCCAGAAATGCCCAAGTGTGGACATACACTCAGGCGTGACGTTACAGCAAACCTATTATCTACTATTCTGTCACTTTGGCTTTTCCACTACAAACTTGGGACCAGATTCAATTTCAGCACCAGAGATGTCTGCTTCTCTGACCATCACACAAGCACTCTCTCTCTCTCACCCTTGCTGAGTGGGTGTGTCCCCTCAGGGAGAAGATGGTGCTTTTTACAGCACTTCTCCCAACCTTAAAAAAACACTTAGCACCAGATCCAGAGCTGATTTTTATTTATTTATTTTTTTCACTGTTAAGGGCGTCAGGGCTGCCACTAATCAAAAACTGTCCGGCAAAACAGAAATACAACGTTCGCAGAGTACGCAACTGTCAAAAAAGATAGCTGTGCAAATGGAAACTTTTCAGCAGGGATACAGATTTATGGTGAAGGTGTGAGTGTGTGATACGGGTATGAGGTGTTTGTGGCGCAGTGATGGTGCATTCGAGATAACAATTCAGTCTTAGCGAGCTTATCATTAAAATTCCATCAGAGATATGGCACTGGGAAGGAGGCAGGAGAAATGCCCGAGATCTAAGAACAGGAGGCCTTACATCACAGACAGAGTGATGCTAGCTCAAGCCCCTGCTTTTGATCTCTTCGTTTACCTGGATGAGACCTGCTTGAAAAACACACCAAAAAACTGACCTGTCAGCTGTGGAAAGAAAACTTTCATGTGACGGCTGTCTGTCTGCCTGCCTATGTCTACCTGGGCCCTCGTACCCCCCAACCATCTCTAAACAGGCTACTATATGCCACTCAGTGAATCAAAGAAAGGCTGTTTGGATAAGAATCTTGTAGTTTCTCAGACAGTGATGCACCAATAAAACATCTACGCTCGCAAACACGGCAGAGTGGCATAAAGAGCACACATCCCAGACCTTGAGCAATTATAAATGCCATCCCGTGTAGCTCTTCCTCGCGCGTCCTGTCATTTGACGCAGGGGTCAGTCGGACCCGGGACGGTAATCTCGACTGAATCCATGACAGTTGAGAGACGTGAGCCTTTCCATCGGCCGGCTCAGCGGCCCCCTTTGGTTCTCGGTGTTGTTGTTTCTCACCCCTTTCGTTTCAATAGCTCAACATTTCACTCGATCGGGCTTTTGTCAAGAGGGACCCGTGTGTTCAGTATTAAACTCACAGAGGAGAATTAAGGAAAGGATGCTACACGGATCAAACCAGAGTACTCCTGGGCCTCTTTCTCTCCTCAATCAATAGGCAGGATAACAGCAGCCAGCATCCAGAGGCAAATGAGGACATACAAATAAACACACACATTACAACTGTGACAGAACTTACATATACTGCTAAACAGCTCAGGTTGACTGAGAAGCTATATGGGTGGTTAGCTGGGAATGTATCAGACAATTATGCTAGGCTGTGTGCTCTGTGTATGCATGAGCAGATCAATGCGTACAATGCTTGCATGCCTAACACACAGCCAAACCTTATTTAAAATGGATGCAACAGTTTGTACTCAACTTGCATCTGTATCGATGCATGGGTGCCTTCAGTTTCAAAGGTAGCCACTTTAGGTAATGCAAGCGTCCCTCCAGACTACGCACAGTCATAGCCTGACTCGATAAAGGTCTGTTTCTGGGTTTCTCAGCTGGTGTGGCCAATTAGTGTGAAATTTGGTGACAGAACTGTGGCGGAGCTAAGATAGTCCTTGTGTAATTATTGATCTAAGTTTACTTGCCTGCTTGGCTACATGTGGGGAGGAAAGGACACAGTACTGGGTTGTTCTCATACAGCGCCTAATTAATAGTGACATAATCTGATACTATAGCTTAAAGTTGTTGAGGATTTCTGATCCCCCCGCTGGTGTGCGGACTTAGAGTGCTGCTCGTTGCACCGTAATTGCAAAGCTTTGGCTTGGTGTCACAATTAGAGTGGAAACCAGCCTTATTATATCCACTGTTATAATCTCTGCCAGACCCTATTTACCCCTGCTCTAGTTTGGTTTCTTTTCTCTTGACACTGTTCCAATCTGTATGGAATACAGACACTAATCCCTGTGAGTGCAGGTTTTTAATAGGGGCTCTTGCAGGGCCACGCACACGGTCTGGATTTTTGCAGGACAGGTGCAATAATTATAGTGACAAGACAATAAATATGGAGAGGGATATCTAGTAAAAGAAGATTTGCGGTTAAACATCAATGTCAGGCGTCATATTGCAGGCAGTGTGTAGCAGCTCAATTTGACTAATAAACAGCATCTAAGTTTATTGAAATACGCCATATTTGCAAACTGTCAGGGAGTGAATTTTAGAGTATTTTCTAGAGGAAGCCTGTCCCCTCTTTTCTCCACAGACAGAAGCCTCTCTGTAGTGTTTTCACTGGTTGGTCTGAATGACAGCCTGCTTCTTGATATGATTATTTCGCGGGTCTGAGGAGGACACAGGTGGAACGGTGGAGCAAAGTCATTTGTAGAGCAGCTTGAAGGAACCTTCTCTAGTGTCTTATTAGACCCGCTGGGTCAGACAAAGAAAGACTGTGGGAAAAGCACACACAATGCATGCTGAAATAACATCTGACTTCAGTTCACGATTCTGCGTCGCATCTCTGAAGAAATGCTAACCAGCATCTTTCCTTTTTCGACCTCTCTCTGGGATTACTTCTAACCAGTCACTCTCTGAAGGCTCTTCTACAGCGTTTCAGCCAGAAAGACACATAATATTTATCAGAAGAACAGAGGAGCTGCACAGAAAAAAGGGAGAGACAATTTAAGTGGTGTCTTTGATAAAGCAGTGTTTTTGAAGCGCAGCCCGTTTAGCTTCAACAGGACAAGAGGAAATAAGGATGGGAAAGTGTGTCTCGCGACGGTGCTCCACATCAATACACACCGCAGATACCTGGATGCCTCCCAAACAGAGGAGAGACTCTGAGGCCGCCCTCCCCCCTCCCTTTAAACTTACGCTCTTTGATCTTCTCTCTCTTGAATGTAAAGACTGTTACTGCCTGCACCACAGAGAGTTCAAGCACCCCACAACCTCCACCGCACTCACCCACCTCAATATCCACACTGTGTGCTTCCTCACTCTCAGAAAACTTTGGAAAGAGGGCAGAGGAACTTTTTTTCCTCGGAACCAGATAGTCATCTTTACTTATGCTGCAAGACGGAAGGTGGCTGTGCTGTTGTGAGCTGGTAAATTAGTAGGTCAGCGGCTTGATAGCACCATTTACCGGCCAAATGATCACTTTTCTGCCCGTTTATCCGCTTCCATTTCTCTGCATTGATCTAAGTTTTTGTCTTGATCTATCAAAGGCAGAGGTAACACAGTTTGTTTTTAGCGTGATGTCTTGGCCTCGGCCAATTAACCGGGCTGCAGCGGTATCAGTCGAGGGCTAAATGAGACCCAGGGTGCAGGCAAGATCCAGCAAGAGCCTTCACTGACAGATTCAATCTCCCGTCCTCTCCACTGCTGTTATATCTATTTTAAATCTCTCCTCCCAACTTTTCTTTATTTCATTTTGCTGCGCTTATGACACAAGAATGTGGAATTGCAGAATGGTTCTATCATTCAAATTTAGCTCAAGTTAAGTGCTTGAAAAAATTCTTTTTGTAATATCTACATTTGGAGCATTTGTCATGACTGTGACTTGAAGCGTGTTTGATGTTTACTGAACTCTTTTTTTATGCATACTGATATTCTATTTCAACTAAATCTCCATGGTGTTCCTTTGTCGGTGTAAACAAAACAGAGGCACAAATGCTGATGTGATGCATAACTATCCGATAAGCTGGCTAATGTATAACTGCTTTGCAATTTGTTTTGAGCTGCTTAAACATTATAGCTTACTGGGTGTTTTCTGGTATGACTTGAATCATTAGGACAATAAAAGTCTTGAGGTTCTCAGTTGGCGTAAAGTGGATGAGGCTCCACTTTCAAAAAAATTCAAAAATATTCTTGGAACAGTCAGAATATAAGATATCCATATGTAATATATTTGAAGTCTTCTGTTTACTCACATTTTCATTTACTACTCAGAGGAGTGGGCGTCATTTGAATCAAAAGCGAGAAAACAAAACCAGCGGAAAAAGAAAAAAGTGGCTATTTTTCCATGGAAATGCACGGCAATGCAGTGTTTTTTTAGGGGCTGAATAGAGATGTTTATTTCTTATGCAGCAGCATGTCTCACATTTTACATTTGTTCTAAAATGGTCAGGTTCATTGTCTCCTCCGTTACCATTTTATAGGAGTACTTAAACACCCAAAGGCATGTTTACATGATTTGTTTCAAGGCAAAAGAGTTTGTCATGTTGGCTCTATATGTTGATTGTTATGCTCTTTGCAGCTGTTATTTGTGCACACCAAATTGCTACCTTTGGACACTTTGATGGATTTTCCTTCTCTCAGATTTGCACGTAGTTTGATAAAGGCTTTTGGCTTGTCTTTCATGGATAGTTTGGTTCTATTAAATGTTCAGCAGCAGAAAAGACAATTCTTGGCAGTGCTGTGTCGTCTAACCACCAATATAAAGTAGACACAGTGGAGTGGTTTCACCGGTCTCAGCCAACTGGAGGTGGGCGACAGTTAGGGCTCTCCCGTCCCGTGAGAACAGAAACTGTTAACACAGCAATGGCTCCAGCATTGCTGAGTGGCACTAACGGGGGAGGGGCTGTGTAGACTCACCTCTCTCTACCCTCCAGTTTCCCTCATCGAGCAAAAAAGCTTTCTCTTGTCTCTTGGTCTGGTGTAATGTGCGTCAGGATCTCTGGAATTCAATTACTGTTCCCTTTTAGCCGCGCCTGTAATCTTCCTGTTCCAGTCATATGCTCTGGGTGCCAGCCAGTGTCACACACTTTTCCCAAAATGATTTCTTTTATGACCAGCCGGCAAGAGCACAAACTGTATGCAGTTATAGAACAGATCTGGATCCATTCAGACCACCATTTTGCCTAGGCCTAATTACGTTACATTTGGGGGAATGTCACTATAAACTGTGGGGGTATAACAGTGTAGTGTCTAATGAGTGTTCAATTAAACAGAGAGCACCCACAAGGCAAACCTGGCCCAATAAAGCCAAGTGAATGCTTTCCAATTGACACTGTCTCTTTTTGAAGTCTCACTGAAGTCTTGAATCAACAATGAGCAAATCTACCAATTTAAAAAAAACATATCTCCATCCTGCCCTGTTGGATTCAACAACCTCTTGAGACAGTCCACAGAACAAAGCTCTGGTCGTTTGTTGAAACAGGTCAGTTTTGAGTGAGTGAGATGAGAAGACTGATACAATTTTCATGTCTGCACAATAAATAATAAGCCACCAGCAGCAGCCAATTTGTTTAGCATCGCATAAAGACTGACAACAAGGGAAACAGCTAGCCTACTGTAGCTCCGTCAAAAGGTAAAAAATTCTACCTACCCACTTCTCAAAAGCTCACTCGAAAACTCGAAGTGTCAAAAGTTGCAATGTTACAGGAGGACTATTTCTTGTCTCTGACTATTTTTTTGGCCAGACAGTAACGAGCAGAAATGGTTTCCAGCGCTGATTAGTGCTGCAGATTTTTTATCTTTGGAGAGAGGCGTGCTAGCCATTTTACCGTAGGTGTGCAAAGCGCCCAACTTTGACAGCAGACACCAATATTTTGCATCCTGTCTCCTACAAACTGTCAAATTTGTTTTTTTTTTTAACCATGTCCATGATCTTTTCCTAACCTCAGCCAAGTAGTTTCAGCTGCTACAACCTCACCAAATCTCAAACACACTGGTAGTGACAAATCACATATTTTCTCGGTGAGGCTGGAGGAGCTCTTGCGGGGTGAATCGTTGCTTGCTTCATGCGAAGTTGGAGGAACTGAGTGAGAAGGGGAGAGGGAGGGTCTGTGGGCATTGTCATCACCTCTGACAAACATGCGGTTGTGTTTAATTATCAAGTGTTTACTCTCCTGCCCCGGACGTCAATCTCATGGACCCCCAAAATCTGACACACACTGTGGCCCCACGCTATTAACTAGAGTCAACAGAGCAATGATCTGTGCCTGGTGTTCCTGTCTTGTGATAGGTGAGGATCTGCACCCCCACCCCTCCGCTCCACCTGCCTCTCCTGTCTGCCGAAGTTAATTTATCTGGGTGATAAGCAGGTGGACGAGGGGAGGAGAGGCCCTCAGACTGAGCTGCACTGTCAGACCTGGCAGAATGAGTGACAATGCTAATAGCCAGGTCCCATTAACCTCACCACACGCTTCACCTTTATCTACCACACAAAAGACTGTTTGTTTGCTTGTTGGATGATAATATTTACCTCGTGATTTGGCGGCCCCAGACATGACAAATATATTTGTGCATTTTGAGAAGGCACTGTGGTTCAGGTAAAGAGAGGTGCTACTGAAAGGAGACAGTGCTCTCTACAGCTCCAGTGTGCGATAAGGGCTAATGTTCTTAGTCTAATCTGTAACTTTAAAATAGAGGAATATTCTTGTTTCCCTTTTCTTACTTTTAAATGAGCAATGTCCTTGCCTCCTATTATTCTACCATGGTTTTGGCTTACCACTACACAATACAGTTCAGCTTCGTAAAGCACAATGTGTCTGCACGTTGCATTAGTGCATTTAGGCAGTTCTTATCTGGATGCCACGGTCCTATTATAAAGAAGTTTGGTGTTTGTATACGGACGAGTCCTGTGGTGAGCTCAGTGCTCCGGTGCCAGACACAAGACTGAGAGATATTGCTTTAATTGGAGAGTTACTGATCCTGCAAGGCATTTGGGTGCCAGACGTTAGCATCAATGCTTCTCGCCGTATTCTGCTGCGCAATCACAAAAATGATATTGGGGGGACAGCAGGTGATCCATAAAAGCTGTGTTTTAAAGCCTTGTTAATTATTCCTTCAGAAGTCTAATGAACAATGGGGATAAAACCTTGCGCGGGGCAAATCTATTTGTGGCAGAGGAGGAGCCAACTCTCTTTCAGATACAGTACTTCAGAGCCTTCACCCTATCTCATCTGTCAACATGAGTCTATCATTATTAGGCTCACACACGCAAGCTCTGTGCTTTGATCATGCCCCCGAATGTGGCTGGTACAATATTTAATAGTCATGTACACTTACAGGGGTATGGTGTTTGGATGGAAATATGTGCTCAAAATGGTGTCTTCCATGCATAATGAAGCAGATGCCGAAGATTATATAGTTTGGCACAGAATTTGAATATGCATAGATTATCTCCAATTTGATTTAGCAGCTGGTGTCTGGGTGCGGATGTGTACTGTACATCACTTACGAATACTGGGACCTCCACATTCTTGAATTTCGTTTCAGTGTAGTTTATCATATTTCCCTGTGTGGAACAGACATCGTATTCTGTCTTTGGCTGGAGAGGGCTTAATACACGGCAGGCCTGCCAACTCTTTCGCTCCGTAAGAGATATGAGAAGAAGGAGATTAGCTCAGCTACTCATCCATGACCTTGATATTACGATGAAGACGGATAAGAGCTTTCTCCCTCCACCTGCCCAAAGACTGCAAGGCTGTTTAAACAGCAGGCCCGGCACTCATCATCCATTCAAAACAAATGTGTTCTACCAGGGTTCAATTTTTCAGCCATTCTATTTAGTACCCTAAGTCAATTAATGATGTCATACGCTCGCAGAATAAAACAAATGCATGCTCTGGAGCATCTAGAAAGACGATTATGGGGAGCTGATAGTGGTATAGTGGGGATAGTGGTTGTACACTGATCTGCCTCTCCTGATGAGTCTTTTTGATGAAACCTTCATTTACACATAGCTGAACTGTGTTTATAAGCTTTCTATATTAGAAGGATACAAAAAAAAACACTCCACTGTTTACCAAAAGGTTTCACTATTTGCCCTCTCTCTCACAAACAAATTGTTAATTCCATGCTAACAATGTCATGAGATTACTAGAGTACGCTTTACAGAAAGCACATTATCTGAACCCAAAAACAGACCTTAGAGCAACTGTTTGAAATAATGAGCAGGGCAGAAGTGATCCCCACTTCATCCCCACCTAACAAAGAGATTAAAAATGCAATGTGGAGCTCAAGCACCCTGCAATCGCTGACTGTACTAAAAGAGGCTGCTTGAGTTAAGGCACAAACTTTATCTTTTCTTCTTCGAGCACATCCAAACTAAGATGATGTATCTTTACGGTATGTTTGCAGGATTAATTCCAATTTACAGTAACAATACGAAATATTCTGAATTTGCACTTTTTGTTCATAATGAGAAATAAAATGACTAGTGATAATAAATAGCAGTAAAATGATAATCTCATATTCTTTAGTGGTCTAAAGAAAAAAAGGCTTTGTTCTGCCATTGGAGGCATAAGATAAATACATTATTACTTCTGTTCTGCATAACCTACTTTTATCCAGAACATACACCATACCGACTGTACCTATACAGTAGGCGTACGGGCCCGTCACATTTCGTGGCCTGGTATGTAACTGGCTTCATGTAATAATGATGTCTTTAAAGCGGTGTAGCTACATGTTTCCATCACGATGGAACTGCTTGTCATTTTAGTGCTCACTGGTTATTCAGCCTGGACTGCACGTCCACAACTTGCTCATTACCGAGTCTCACTAAAAGCACCTGCAATTGTCCACTGTGGGCCTGCATGTCATGGAGGAAGTGCTGAGAGGGCATACCTTTCTTTTACCAGAATGCACTGAGAGTATTGAAGAGATGGCATTAGGACGTAATGAGTAAAAAACGTCTCTCTTACACCGGGCCAAGAAGCTGATGGGATTTTCATGCTACACTGAATCTCAGAAGCATTCGGCAGACAGCAACCGCTCATGACATATTTGTTTGTTACTGATGTACTGGTTAACAGCTGTTGCAGTATTGTGAAATACAGTAAATGCTATGAATTCGGACGGTGTTATTTTTTTTATTTTTTCCCAATGCCAGGAAACATGCAAGAAAGACACAAATGAGAAATCCTGGCTTAAGACAAGAAAACGCTCTAATATTTGCTTGAAAATTAGAAACAAATTACTGCGAGCACAGAGCGTGACGGTCCATTTAAGGAAACAATTTGTCATCTGAATCTAATCTGTTTCAAAGTCAAACATGTTAAATATGATTTTTTTGTTCATGTGTTAAAATTTCACAACAACCAATTGAGATTCTAATGATTATGATGGGCATTTTAATTATGTTTGTATAAGACACAGTACACTCACTGAGTTCATTTGAGATCCAAGGGAAAAGGAATTTCTGGATACAAACAAAGGCTCTTCACGAAAGTATAATAAGTAATTTGAAACAGTTGGAGAGAAGACTGCACTGTGTCCCTTACAAGACCTGCTAATTTAAGTCCCGGGATTTGGCTAATAAAGCTGAAAATGCCCTCTGACCATTAAGTGAACTGATCTTATTTTCAGAGAGAGACCGTTGATTCATACAGTATGCAGACACAAATGCACTAGAGGCTAAAAAGGAGAGGGGGTGGGGGTTGGGGGATGTAGGAAGAGATGAGAGAAAGGAAAGAGGGGCAAAAAAATGGAGAGTTAGCAAAGTAGAAACAGAGGAGAGGTATAGATGGAAAGCAGGATGTGATGGAGGTGGTGGTGTGCCAAAGTTACCCACTGATCCATGCCGAAACAGATGCATTTGATCACAGCAAATCTCGAGCTTAGAGCATAAATACATAATAAACAAAAATTAATGGAGGCAAGCGGCATGCATGTGTTTCATCGG
Organism: Haemulon aurolineatum; assembly: GCA_038406115.1. NCBI lineage: Eukaryota > Metazoa > Chordata > Actinopteri > Lutjaniformes > Haemulidae > Haemulon > Haemulon aurolineatum. The sequence goes on along the minus strand of JBCAUF010000002.1, from coordinate 20,847,905 downwards.
TCTGTGAGTTAGCACTACAGTGACTGGAGCAGGGCAGAGGCATCCATATGGATGCTGCTTAGAGAACAGACTTGTTAACATATCTCCTTCACCGCTCCTAGCAAAGCGTTACAGAGATGGAATACATATCAGCCACATTTAATAACAACAATACCAGTCTGTGAGGGAGGGATTAAAAAAAAACAACAAAATATGATACAGCAAAAAAATTCCTGCCAAGCATGATGTTCATGCCAAATTGGATCAATATCTCTGGGCAACTGTTACTATGTTGTGCAAAGCACTTATTGTAATGTGCTGTACAGGCTATATACAGTAAGTACTCAATACCTCGTAATGAAACAGTGATATAGAGGGAAATTCTTGCACACACCGTGCAGCACAAACACTCTGATAATTTGACAATCCGGCAGATGTCAAAGGCCTCGAAATTATCCAGTAACAGCTGATCGCAACTAATTCTGCAAGTGTTCTGAGCAGAGTTGTGGAGAAGCAATGAGCAGGACTCAGAACTTACATCTGAATTCTATGGCTCGCAATTAGAACAACCATTTTTTCCCCCCACTAGTGCAGCAGAAAACACGAAGAAGTCAAGGATGATGAATTAGTCTAATGATTCCACAGTAATATCGCTCAGAGACAGAGCTGGAGGAAATTGCTGTTCCCGAGCGAAAGGCCTAAAATTACCCCTTAAGATACGGCTGAACTTTTGCCATTGCACTCTCTGTTGCCGTCATTATTCAGTGAACCCTCTTGTTTGTGTTGGTATCAATTGGATTCTCACTGCCTCCCGTGACCATCACGGCAACGTTCCCTCATTCCCTCTTTCACCTTTTCTCTCGTTCGTCCTCTTCTGTCTGTGTGATCTCATGCTATAACAAGCACACAAAGCCCAGTGGGATGCTAATGCTCGCCGCCACCTCCACCCCCTATCTCCCTCTCTTTTGCCTCTGTCTGCTTGTCACATACGACTGCCCCATCTGAGTCAAGTCTGGGGCATGATAGAGGAGCTATGCATTGTATAGGCAGTCTCAGATGGCTGGCTTCTGCGGCAGAAGAGAAAAGGCAAACATGATAGAAAACACAACACACACACACACACACACACGTAATGCCATGAGGCCTCAGGGGTGAAGGGCACAGGAGTCAACCCAACAGTTCAGTGGTGAACACTAATTAGTGCACAGCTCTGACCTTGACAAGCCATCCTTTCTCTTCTGTCAAGAGGCAGTTGTTGCCACAATGCAACGCGGACTGAAAGAAAAGCCTCCGCTGAATGAGATCTATTGATGGCAGGGTGAGCAGTGAAGAGGCAAGGAGACAGGAATAAAAACATCGCCACAATGCCTGACGCACTCCCTCAGCAACTTGCTGTGACTTTGGCTTGTTGCGCCCTCATTTGAATGCATTACACAACCTCAGAATACAAAAACACAAACCTCAATAAATAAGGCCTGTGTGTTTCAGGCTGTGCCAGTCTGCGCTGATCTGGGCCTTTCAGCCCACTCTGCATGATTAACAGAGGTAGCGACGTTTTGCTTGAATAAATTAGAAACTCCACCGGCTATCCACTTTTTAGGGTAAGGGAGAGGGAGATACACAACCGATACGTCTTTGTTTGCAGAATCTCCAAAGGCCCCAGTAATTGAATTTTCACAAAAATTCCATGTTTATGCCACAACAAAAGAAATTAGATAAAGCATGGGGAAGCAGCAGAAATGAAATGTGGCTGTCACAAAAATAACTCAATGCAAAGCCTCTCAAAGTTAATATATTAGAAACTGTCTTTCACTCTCCCCACGCACAGTCAGCAACACAGAATCACCAAAAACTGCTGGCGCCACGAGGCATCCTGTCGCTTACTTTTAATTCTGACTGGAAAACGTCTCAATATTCAAAACAAATAGTGTTTGCTGTCTCTTTGAACATCTACCAGTTTGTTATGTAGTAAGAAAATTACCCCGCAAAATCCAAAAACCACACCCAAGACCCGAGAAAACGTACAGTGCGGGGCAGGACAGAATGCGGAAAGCACTTACTCTGATGAAAAATCATTTTACTGTCACTATTATCATCAATATTATCATTACCATGATTCGCCAACCAGGCCAGGGAGTTTCAGAAGGAGCTGAGGAAGGAGGGAGGACCACACACTGAACCGATGTACCTTATATAATGTATGTTCAGACCAAAAATAGAATTAAAAATGTGTTAGTGTGGGCGTGTTGTACTGTGGAGAAAATGAAAAATGAACTGGTCCACTTTGAGGGTTTAGTAAATGCCAGAACACTGCATAGTGGCTCACACTGCGTTGACACAGAAATGTAGAACTCTGGAAAGTTATCACGGCAGCAACAGTTTCCTCCCCCATCTCGACACTTCTGTAGTGCATGGCATAATTAGCTACAATGCTACACCGTGGAGGTTACAAGGTATACTACTGTAGGTGGATAAAGTTGATCCAGGTCAACTTTTAGCCAAACGACCCTGAGTTTTTTTTTGCCAGGAGCCTCTACTGAATGGGGAGGCTATTTTTCAGTGGTAAGATCTTAGACTACCAGATTAATCCGACTGGCTAAAGAAATTAAATATTGAGTTTATGTTAAAACAGCACTCCTCCAATTTAGCACCATAACACCACCAAGCTCGCAATGGAGGCAGAGGTTCGCCGGCATTATTAGGGGCTAATGTAGCCTTGAGCCACTGGCCTCAAGCAGTGTGGAGGAGCGGGCTACAGAGGTCTGGCAGAACTTCACTTCTCTCTAACTGCATGCGCCCGTGTCTTTCATTCTCAAACTCGTAGTCTTCAGCCCTGACCGAAACTGTATCAGAATTGATCAGATTTCACGTAGCTCCCTCCGGAGCCACAAAAGGCGTTACACAACCTCTTCTCACATATGCAGTGGTACTCCCCAAGACCTGTAAACACACTTTGATGTGTAAAATCAGTGGAGCTCCCATTTAGAGCACTAAAATACTCTGTGCACATAAAGTGGTGTTTCTGTATTAAAGTTACATTATCTCTAAGCTTATTGCTCTGCTGTGCCACAATTTATTGTGAGCAATGGCTGCGACTGGCATAGTGCAATATGGCACAACACTGTAGGCCTGTACGATCGTCCGCAACAGTAACTACTGAATAAACACAGAGCCCCTGGTGGTGCAGGAGCATAGATGTGGCTAGATACTAGATTGTCTGTAATTAATCTGTGTGCCTTTTTCCTGGATAAATTCTTGCATCTATGACTTTTTCATAAGGAGTTTCATGTATAATGGAAGCCAGAGGGAACAGGGAAGAATGCAAATTAAGAGTCAAGCTTGTTAGAAGGCCAGTTTGACTGTTTACATGCTCGACTTGTCCTGGGTCAACCCTAGTTAACAATTCATGGTGGAAGTTTCTCCGTCTTTCAACCAGTCCTCGGCACAAAATGCATCTGGAGCCAATGGGTGCTCAGCCTGTCTCAGTGCACTCACTCAGCCCCCTTTTAGGCTGTCTCTTCCTGTTGTCCTCTTCATCTCCTCCTTGTTCTCTGTCTGCCTCTCTATTGGAGACCTGTAGGTCAAGGTCCCCGTGCCACAGATGTGGAACACTGAGTTTTCAGGCCACAGCTCCCCCCTAAGCATCAGAGCAAGTCAAGTGGCCCAACGAGGAGGAGTTTGAAGAGCAACTGGCATCTATACGAAGACAAACTTGTGTGCAATCCGAATCAGCGGTAAAGTATTAAACAGATGTGTGTTAAATAACCATCAAGCGCACTACTTTATGAGCTTCTCTAGCACAAAACTTCACAAGCTCAAGTGCTGTGTGATAAATCACTTTGCAAAGAGTTAAAATCTATTACGAACAGAGATAACCAATGTCCTTGGCAGTTAATGGGTGTCCGTATGGAGTACAAGAGTGTTGTGTGAAGTGTGTTGTGTGAGTAGGCAGCCATAAGGGAACTGAGCCATGTCTGTGTGCTCAGCAGAGTACATCAGGACTGAAAGGGACATCAAAGAGTGACGACAAAAGGATTACGATGAGTGTGAGGTGTGTGTGTGTGTGTGTGTAGGTGTTGGGGTCGCTCTCCAGTCACAGGGTTAATGACTACCGGGATGGGGGAGGCCTTCTCATTCTCCTGCAGGCCATCCATAGCGTGGCATTTCCCTGTCAGTAGAGCAGAGTCTGTGAAGGGGGGGGGGGGGGGGGGGGGGGGGTTTATGCCAAACAGACTAAGCATGCAAAAAAAAACACAACCCCCCCCCCCCCCCCCCCCCCCCCCCCCCCCAGTCCAACGGATAATGGGTATGAACATAAGAATAAAATTTATCATGCATATTAAACCACAAAGCTGGCCTCAGAATATACAGAGTGCATAAAAGGATGCACAGAACGTGGTGGGAAAACAAAAAGAGGGAAGAAACCATAAAGAGAGGAAAGCCCAGGCCTGAGCCAGCCCTCCCCCAGCTGGGAGATAAAGATGACTGATATGTGCTCCACTTTCAGCCCAATCTCTTTAATGCTAAGAGGAACCAAGGATAGGGGCGAAGAGAAAGGAGAGGGAATTGAGCTCAAGGTGCAGCAACTCTTTCTCCCTCGACCAAGTTTATCACAGTTGAACTGCAGACATTGCACTATCTTCATCACTTTACCCCGCCTCGCCTCCCCGTCTCCTCCTATATACCTGACTAACACACTCATGTTTGTGGTGGCAGACAAACACCAACATCAGGTCCCTGGGCAGATGTGCTTCCCAGTGTTTCGCACAGAAAACGGATTGTTCAAATGCTGAATAATTACCATGATAATCATCTCCATCCCACAAGGGTCTGAAAATGCATACCTGACATCTGACATTTGGTACCCATGGCTCCTCTCTCAATCTGCATAATCACATTCATACCTAATTTCCATGCATATGTTTGGGGGAAAAAAAACTGAATTTGAATTTTTTGCATTGTGGTGTGGGCATGGAAGGAATAATATAGCACAGTACAGACTTTGCACATTAGCACTAAAACAGTAAGTTGATTATGAGCAATTACTTTGATAATTGATTCATTGTTTCAGTCGGTGTCAAGCAAAAATTGTGAAACTCTGTGGATCCATCTTCTTAACTGAGAAACCTTGCTGCTTTTATCATCATTGCAAACTGAACATTTGTCAGTTTGGGACAAACATGACATCTTTTGACATTTTGCCGACTACGCATCATCAGCTGATTAACCAATAATGATTAGTTGAATCCATAATGAACATAAAATAATACCCTCATACTGTGCCGTACACCAAAGGTATTAAAAGACCCTCAAGGTACAGTACTCTGCTTGTCGCCTTTGACATATAAAGCCTGTAAGTATCACCCATGAAAGGGCATTTAGACTGACAGGAAGTGCCTCTCAGCGGTGGCTGTTCACAGACTGGCCTGGGATGATACAAGAAAACAATTACTAATTACTAATTATTATAATGTTAATAATTAATTAATAGTGAATAACTATCATTTTGTTGCTAAGATCAGGTAGAGCAATAGGTGGCATTATAGCATCTCATTTAGACGGCAGGTTCTGAAAGGACAAACATTTTCAATAGTATGGATCATTTTCAAGCCATTATTACTGGAGGTTGTACAAATGCATTTATAGTTCAGTACAGTCCACAAGCATCGGGACATATAGGCTTCCCATTGTTTTGGTGTTGTACCGGAACACATTGGATTTAAAATCAAACAATGACTTGCACATTCACATCTGTTTTTTACTTCACAATGTTGGACACAGCATCAGTACTTTACTTGAGGTCCATACAGCAGGACAATGATCTGTGCTGAAGTTTCCTTGCAACATGACTTATGGACTGAATGTTTTTTACATTTTCAAAGAAAGAAAGAATGTGATACAGTTTTGAAAGACCTATATATATAAATACAGATGAAATTAAGTGCACTACATTTGCTTGACATTCAAAATGTTGAATGTTCAAAATGCACTTTTTATCTAATTAATAATAAGACTCCATAAAGCAGGTGTTTAAAGCAGTCTGAGTCAAACTGCTCCACTTCAAAGAGGCATCAAGTGCAGAGGTTTTTATCAACATGATAATAGGCAGGAATAGGGCCATGTCAGTGGCAACACTCTGTGTCTTGGGTATTGTGTCTGTGCATCAAGAGCAGTTTGTATTCAATGTTCAAGTAGGCACTGAAATATAATATCTAAGACAAGCACATAAAAACCTATTTAGAAGAGGATTTTATACCAATGTTTATCTCTGTGTTTCATAGTTTGAACATCCTTGCTGTCCTGAAACAGCTTGCCTGGGATCTGCTACAGAGAGACAGCACAGTATATCAATTACCTCAGTAGTGCGTATGCTGCTGCAGTGCTCAGTAAGCTTTTTTCACACGTTTAAGACATTTATAAGACATTAGGAGATAACAAGTTGAAAATGGTGAGAAGTGATTAGGCAGAGCGCTTGACAGATATGAGAGATGTAGTTAGTCCCTGTTTAGCACTTGTACAGTATGTCTCAGTCTGAAGGTAGAGCAAGCAGGGGCTTCCTCTCCCCCCTTCTCCGCTATCCTCACCACAACACATGGCCCACTCACATATTCACAGCTCTGCAGAGCAGCTTGGCTTCAGCGTGAGCTCCAATCCCTCTCACTCTGAATCATGCTGTGATGGGACAGCAGTCCAGCCTCTCATTTTCCTCAAAAGGACAGTCATTGATACAAAGCTTGACTGGCAGCCAGATCCATCTCTGTAGCTTTTTGTTGCCTCCACCTGAGAGAAAAGCCCTTAAACTGTGATGGCCACTCATTCCCCTGAAAGAGTATTGTGGGCTTTATGAGAGAGTGGCTCAAGCGAAGTGTCGCCCCACAGAGGATCATCTGATGTGGTCTGCCATGGGGTGCCTGTGTTTCATGTGTTACATGCCGCACACCCAACAATGCAGGCCCTCCCCAGTCTCTCCCTCCCTTTGTTTCTCATTATTGAGCTAAATGGAATTAAGAGCTTTTCTATTGGGATCCTTTTTTTCTGCACTCGCCCTTTTGAACAACCTGAGGGGGATTTTAACATGCTATTACCCTTTGACACAGTGCTGGTATTGGAAGTAGGAGAGTTGTGAGGTATTTAGCCAAGGCTCCAGACAGTGAAATAGAAGGCAGGAAAAGACCTGCACTCTCCTGCGAGAGGAGATGGAGAGGGCGCCTGGGGGCAGCAGGGGTGGAAGGCCCCAGCCTGGGCCCTGTCCACTGCAACCTGCCAGACACAGCCTGAATCCCATTTATTCCTGGTGACCTTAAATAAAATGCTGGCTACCCCTGTGGGCCCCATGTGGGGCCAAAACCAAATGGGCTGTGTTCTCCACTCTTTCTACCCCACTGCTAGAGAAAATGAGCTTTATCTGTGGGGGAACTCAGGGCCATGTGACTAAATGCCCCCTTCCCTGCATGAGTTTCCCCACAAACTCCATTCTGCAGTTAATCTGCAAAGCTGTCGCCTTTTAATTACTGGCTTTTGGTACTGGAGTGCTCTAATGTGGAAACCTTTTGATTCATTTCGCAAAGTTTCAGCTTATATATCACTAGGGCAGCTGGACAGTTTGCAATTCGACACATATTAAATTTCCTTATCAAGTAAATGTACACACACACTCTTCACACACTTCCCAAGGTGACATGGGTCTGTCTGACAAATATGTCAGTTAATTACTGCAAAGGAAGCGATAAAAGAAACGTGTAATCCTCGTTGATTAAGTTAGGTTGTCAAAGCACTGGGTGGTGACAAGTATTAGAGAGGTGAGAAATTGTGAGATGAAGCTCAGTGTGTGTCTTTCTATGTCTGTCAACGATTCACAATGAATAATACAAAGTACCATAGATTCCTATTAAGTGGCCTGATATTTGAAACCAGTTAAAACTGGTATCTGTAATGTTTTAGTTAATAAATCATTCATCTCGAGATAGAGCCAGTAGACTGGAAGCGTCGATTTCACACCACGTTTGTATTTTCATGCATTGAAATCAAGCATAAGCTCGGTTGTATCACACTTCGCTAGCTGCCACATTTGCCATGCTTTGCATTGGTTGCTTCACATAAGCAGCAGGCGTCTGCAGCCCTCCACAACAGCTACACATCACTGCTTTGGACAACTTGGCGTTGCCAAAAATGTGAGGAAACGTACATATTTCACGTTTAATTCATTCATCTAATTTATTAATTTCTTCCTTTATTTGTCCATTTATTTCTTTGAAATACACATTTGCACAATATTCACTTCATTTCTGTTCCCACCTATGTCCCTGGAATTTAAAAATATTAGAAATTTCCTGTCCAAGCTAAGAAAGTTGCATATCCATCAAGGGCACCTTTGTCACATGAACCCACGCAGGGTACTGGTGGTTTTCAAGTGCCCACTACACGTCCATGCAGAGCCAAAGTCTGCATGAGCAACTCTAATTAAAGTGGAGTTAATCACAAATAGCTGGATAGGGCCACAATTGAGGCATATGTTAAGAATGAATTACTAATTAGAGCGGCAAGCAGTGAGACAAGTCCCAGACTGCTTGAGAAGTCTCGGCACGTTACTAATATATGAAAAGGTATAAACAAACAGCAATCTGGTTGTTTAGCTCCTCCATCCCACTTACAAGGATCCAATTATGGCAGATCCCTGGAGCCGCCAATACAATCAGGCAAGAGTGAGTCGGCGTTATGATTAACTGAGAAGGCCACATACTCTCTATGGCTGCTCCAGCCAGCCAGCAGGCCTCCTTTGACAGGGGCGGTTATGTGGCTCAGTGAGCCCCAGGGCTCCACTCCCAGTACAGGCCAATGGAGAGCCCAACACAACAGAACACAACAACAAAACACAGGCCAAGCCTCAGATACTGCATTCAGGCTGTGTTATAATATGTACAAGCTAATTCACTGGATGGCTTGCTTTTATAGGACGCCCCACGGGGTGTGGTATAACACACAATTAACACTGTAAATTCCTTGAACAGTGCTTATGGCACTGATGTGTCGGGGGAGTACACCTGTTCCTCTCCCAGCACCTTATGACTTAGAACCAGAACCGTTGCCCTGACGTTCACCAACAGGGCGTTTTCCGTCTCAGTCTGGAAAGATAAAGCTCCACATCAGCTCACAATCTGAATTTTGCGGGAGCCGCCTGTCTTTGTCTGCAGCATTTTGTCCGATCAGCTGGTCGGCTCTGAGACTTGAACGTCCACCCCGTGAACACCAAACGCACAGGTAGCTTCTGAGCGGAGTAGCGGCTGAACAGAATATTTCTATATCAAATCCTCTCCAGTGCAGCCCGCATCCATACATCCAACTGTGCCTTTCACCACACTTTCAGCGGGAATATCAGTGTGCAGCCGAGAGGTAAGCTGGGCGATGGATGAAATGTACTTTTTTGCCATTTATCATTCAGTGCTGGAGGTCGCGTACAGTTAGCCATCTGGATCCTGGGGAACTGTAAAACATTCTCCCTGATACAAGACTGTAAGGAGCAGTTGAGCCACAGACGGAAGAAAACATTTTTTGTTCCTATGCACAGACCACATTTCTAAAGAGATAATAAATAAAAATAAAATAAAGCTCTTTATGCCTTTAATGATAGGACAGGTCAAGAGTGACAGGAAACGGGAGGCAGGGAGGGGGAGGTACACGCAGGAAATGCAGGATTCAAACTAGGGTCGCCTGCAGCCAGGACAGTAGCCTCTACTCATGGGGCGCCTGCACTAACCACTACGCCACCGAGCGCCCCAGCTGTAAATGTAGCTTGTGTAATGTGTTGCCGATGTGATATTAGGTACATTTTGAGATATTGAAATCTTTTTCTTCCCCTGCCCAGAGGCAGGATATGCTACACAACTGTAAACTCCGACAAAAGCAGAGAGAGAGAGGATCACTCAGATCATCAGCAGCCACCCGGCGCTAACAAGATAGACACCTACAGACATGCTACTGGAGGTGAACAGCATGATATAGTCAGTCCTGGACACACACACACACACTAACAGAGGGCTCGGTTGGTGGGAAGCAGTGTGTTCCAGCCTTAACTGTAACCTGTTTGGTGCTGCGTAAGATACCACCTCTGATGCCTTTGTTTCATTTACGCTCAGCCAGGGAAAAAAAAAGCCTCACACACTGATGCCTGGTACCAGTCCTTATTTCAGCTGGATGCTTCTCGACCTTCAGGTAAGTCCAACTTTCTACCCCCTGATCTAATCTGGATCTTTCTCATGCCTTGCTTCTTGTTTGTTCTCTTATAACATGGCTTGTATGAATGTGCCTACATATGAGTGTGTATTTGTGTACTTTTTAACGTACACTCTGTTAACACAGCAGCACTCTCCAGCCAAGTCTTCGCTCCCTTCCCCAATGATTAATATGCAGGCTTATGGTGGAGCTGCAGGGACAAGGGGGAGGTCGAGACTGAAGATTTTTCTGTGGTTTAATTAGTGCATTCCTGGCAAATTCTCCATCCATAATTATGGCCAAGGTTCTCTCTGACCTTTTCCGGTATTTTCTGCATGTTTGGCTTTTATCTGATCATGTTTTATTCAGGATCTTTGTTGTGTACATTCTGTTCAGCCCATCTCCACTGCTGCTCAAAAAGAGAAGAAAAAAAAAACACTTTACAGGTTGGCCAAACGGCACTTCTATCCTTTATGATTTCCCTTTGATTCTTTTCCTCTCCCCACTCTCTGAAATTACAAGGTTCTCCCATGAAATGATGGGGCCAATGTGGCACTGGCTGAGAAGCTTGTCCAGAGGGCAGACATCCATATTTATAAACATGTCATTCTGTTTGCTCTCATGAAATTCTATTTTGCACAGCTAAGGAAAAAAAACATGTCGAACAACATGTGAATATCTTGCCAATGTCCCCATCAGCCACCCATTGGATAAAAAAAGAGACTGTATTTTCCCTCCAAGGTGTTCTTTTTGACATCAGGGGGAGGAGAGAGGCAGAGTGAGTAAAATGTATATTTCAGCTGGAAAATGAAAAAATATGGAAGACGTCAAGCCGTTGAGTAAAGAGCTTGCACATCAGTAATCTTAATAACAAGCATAACACCAGCTTACTAGGAGATTAATTATGTCAAACTATGTTGGAAACCTTTCCACATACAAGCTGCATGTCTTCATTCTCAGTCATCAAAATACGCAGCCAAGAAAAAGGACACAATTCAACATGGAAATGTGGCGCACAAGCCTGTCACACTCTATACTTCATAAGCTGCGGTGCTCTGCAGACATTCACAGATGTAGCCGGCACAAACTATAGACATGATAAAGAGTCGTTAGACGTGTGTCTATGCATGCACATAGGTACACAAACACAACACTGCACATGTACTGTAAGAGCAGAGGCAGTGCTGTGGGGATTTGGGTTGCCAGGGCCCCCGTGGGGAAGCAATGGCTTCCTGTTTGCAAGCCTTTCTTTAGTGAAAATGCTTAAAACGGGCCAAACGAGAGCAGTGCTTATCCAGCAAAATTGCTGCTAGATGGAGCAGAAAGTGCACAAATTTTCTATGACACCCCAGTAATGAGGTTTTATATTGACCCAGGCACAGTGAGTGGAAGGGCTTGCTGCTCATCTTCTCCTAAACTCAGTCAGCTCTCCTCACCCTCGACTTGGGGCCCCGCTACAACAACCAGTATGGGTTCAGACAGGTAGCAGAGTAAAAACACACACTACTAAACGAGGGGCACTCATCAAGTATTCATAAATCTCCATTATACTGCTGTTTTTTCTTAAACTGTGAGAGGGTAAATTATTTCCTTTCTTGCACAGAAGGAACATATTTTCTTCCTTATAACATCAGAGCTGTTTTGGCACGAAACTGTGCTCGCTTTTTCACCAGGTCGCATCACAGACGCAAGCGTTGACAGCAATTTTCGTGGCAATTTATTTGCCGGAGGTGTACACACAAACTTCCTAATATCATATCAACTCTTGCCTCTTCCACTTTATTTCAAACTTTTTATTCAGTATAGATTTAAATGCTCATCAAGACACAACTTTTAATGAGATTAAGGCAGAGTTAGTACTGGGTGTGGAATATGATGAACACCATAACACACAGGTCCACCTTTGTGCTCTATCCAATTAATTTATAACTGGACCAATTCCTGGTCCATTTAAAGAAAATTATTTGTCAGCTACGTTGATAATTGATTAATTGTTTAAGTAATCATGTCGTAGAAAAATGTCAAAATATTTAAAATATTTATATTAATATTTATAATAATACTGTATTCTGATTGCAGTTACTCCAATGTGAGTATTTGCTACTTTTGATCTCTATCATTGTAAAGTGGATATTTTTTGGTCTTGGACTGTTGGTCAGACAAAACAAGACATATGAACATGTCACCTGGGGCTGTGGAAAGATTGTGGCGGGCACTTTGCTGGCACATTAATCTATAATTAAAATAGCTGATAGGTGTAGCCCAAATTAATTTATTAAATCCTCTGAGCCAACACCAGGACTGGAAGTGTATTTGGCTTCTCCAAAGAGTTCAATAAAAGCAGTGTTTCTATGCCATTTGTACACATGAATGAGGACATTGGCCAAGAAAGCACAATCAGAGTTCTGTTCTATTTATATTATAATACATAGTTAGATTTTGCTTTAGAGACTGTGCACCTCCAGAGAGGGACTGCCAGCCTGGATGCTCCTTGCCCATTAAACCGTCTGCTGATTTTAATGGAGATGAGAGAAGCTGATGTGATTGGCCATTACTATAGCCTGCACCAAGTCCACCTGCAGAAAATGTATTCCTCTAAAACGTGCTCATATGTATTGTATTAATATTCTTTTTCTGACTAATCCTCTTTTACAGTATTGCCTTTGGTAATCAAAATTGCAAATATTTCTCGATCACACCCACGTAGGCCTGCACCAACTAAGAAATGTAAACATAAAGAAGCAGTTTTTCCTGGTATGAAATAAAATCAATTCTTTTTTTTCTTATGATCCAATATGTGTCATTTTCAGTCACTGGCAAAAAGTATTTTAAACTAAATAAAGATTGTGTGAATGAATTGACTATAATTGTTGGCTTTCATACAAAACTGTACAAACACAAGTGCAGATGCTTTGATAACGGTGCACGCTCTCTGTTTGATCAGAATCTCCCTGAAGACATCTCCCTCCCAGAATCCTAAGTGCCTGAGGCAGTGGCCCATGATGCACGGCTCTATATCCTGGAGCTGGAGCAAGTAAAGGTCAGCGGTGGATGTTTGTGAAAACCAGGGGAGCTGCTGATCTCTGAACAGTTATTGTTTTCATACAGTAGCATATGTGTGCCATCTAGCACTGTGGCCTAACACTGACATTCAGAGCTGAAAGAAAGACTAAAGACAACATCTATCTATCTGCGGTGCTTGAGATGAAAGTCGGGCTGAAATAGTGGTGTCTTGTGAGTGAGGGCATAGCTCAACACAAGCCTGGCACTCTCATTAGCAATATTTTTGCGTGTCCATCAGGATAGCATGCATCAAGCTATTTTAAGCAAATGCATCACCAGTGAGTTTTTGCAAAGTCTGCAGTCCTCTGATGAATTAAAAATGTATGCTTGGATGGAAATAATTTTGGTATACATCATAATAATTACCTTAAAGGGAAATTCATATCATTTCAAGAGAGGATGGTTATTTGAAAGAATTATCTAAAGGAATTTAACAGTTCAGTGAGAGTGGTATCTGCCTTGCAAGCATCTAACCACTGCATCTTAGGCCATTTAGCCCTGTTTTCTGTATAATCTGTCTGAGGTGCCAACATTCAGTCTGTGCTTTCTGACAACCATAAGCCTCAAAGGCCACTCATAGTGCATTAAGAATGTTTTCTTTTTGACAGACATCAAAATGTGACCTTTAAATGATTCTTGTTATCAAGGAAGCTGAACAAGAAAATCGATAGAATGCCGCTGGAGAGGAGGGATTAATGCAGGGCAAATTGATCATTCCATTTCATTTTCATCTTGATTTGATGTGCCAGCCATACACACCTAATCTGACCACAAACTGCTTTTAACACTTCACAGGATGATCCTTTGAGCAGAAAAATACAACAGGCTTCTCAGTTACAAAAATGATAGGGCAGGAGCACAAGCTTTTACTGACAGTTAACCTTAATAATAAAGAGCCTGTTTTTCCCTTTCCTTTTCATCACTTCTCTGCGCTTTTTATAGTGTGCCTCAGTGCTGTTGCTTCTATTCACCACAGGGAATACACGATGGCAAAGCTCATTGTCTAATTCACACAGTTTATGGGTCCATCAAACTGCAAAAACAAATACATTAATCATCAGAACACATTGATAGATCATTAATTATTGTACTTCACTGTTGATGTCACACGTTGTTGAATCCTTTCATGGATAATCAGAGCACTTTGGCGGAACTTTATTAAACAAGCTGTTCATTTACAGAGCCGTGTCTGGACGCGCAGGCACCGAGTCAGAGAGATAAAAGACAATATTTTCTTTTAAAGAATCTTTCAGTAAACATTAAAAGGAATATCTGCCATAGAAGAATTGCACCACTTTCCCGTGCCGCTTCCCGTACACAGCTGAGATGGGGAGCGTATTACCGCCGAAATGCCAGAGCTCGACAGATAACTGCGATAACAAAGATAGCAAATCTGGGAAATGAAAAATGGCACTTCTCTTCTACAAGGAGATACATCAGTGTTTATTAAATCAATGCCAGACAGAGGAATCTGAAGGTAAAATAATGAACCACTTATAAATGATCTTTGCTTCGCTGGGCCTTACCTGATCAGGGTGTTCAGGGACCACCAATGCGAGGCATATTAGGAGAGGTCTATTAATCCTAGTGCTCCTCATAGCTGACTATAAAATGCATGAGTCCTCTGTGACTTACTAGGCACATCCTTTTTAATTTTTCAATGTAAAAAAAAAAAGTCAGCCACACAGCTCTCATTGATTGGGTGTGAAAGTTTGGGTTGTCTGTGTATTTCTGCTATAACAGTGTGGATATTTCATTATGGTGCTCTGGGACACATATTACACAGCTCTGCTACCTTTTTCACGGCATCCATGGCAACTAGGGAGGCCGCTCTCCCCGCAGAAATGTGCTTTTAATTGAGTGACATCTAATCAGGCAGTGAAATACAGCAGTGGAGTTAACAAAACAGGTCAACGAGGGACAAGGACTACCAGCTGCATTCGCTGTCACAGCGCGGCGCTTAGCTGTGGTGTTGACCAGCCCATATTAGTCTGGTTTTAATGAACAAAATCACAGGGTTGGAGGTATTCCTACAAGATCTTTGGGTGAATGTGTGATTGGATATGATGAGCCCTTCTTAAGACTACACCAGCTTGGGGAGGAGGCATGTCTTTGATGTGCTGAAATTACTGGAGCTGAGAGGTCTCACAAGCTATGCCTTAACACATATTAAACAGGCTCAAAAGGAAATTTTTCACCGTCATCTTTTTTTTTTTTTTCCTTTAGCTTGTTGCATGGTGTGCCAGGCTTGGCTGTCTGCTATTTTCTTCCTCAAACATGGCTTGTGGTTTTAACTGAAATAGCATTTCTTCCTCATTATCAGATGTTGAATCAGTGCACAGGGGGACACCATCAATTCCCCTCCACCTAAAATCATCTGCGCTGACAGCACTCTGTAGTGACATACATAGATAGAGGGGGTAAAGGCATAGTCTCAGTAAATCTTCTGCCTGCGCTTTGGGGAATCATTGCAATTCATGATCTTTTCTCAGTATGCTAACAATAATCTTCTACTCGCTCTGTCTCGCACATCACCAGGCATAGCAAACACTTGTCTTCACTGAGTCTCGGGAAGCAGCAGCTTCTCCTCACCATGCAAATTTTAGGGCTGCGTCGCTCTTTGGTTTACAACAATGTCCTAAACCTTTTCCAGTCACTACCATTCATACAGCTGGCTAATGAGTCCAGTGCTCATTGCTCGACACATGCTTTCTTCCTCATAGAAGAATTTACTTTACTGTGAGCTGCAAACAACGGGAAAATTGACTTTTGCCTTTTGTCTTGCTATAGATTACAGTAACTCACAGAGACACGTGTTAAGGCTCTCTAAATGTCTCTCCTAAACAAATGCCCCACTCCAGGAACAACTCTGCCCTCACTACGGGAAAAAGTACAAGATGCTTTTGTTAAGCAGGGTATAACAAATGTTTCTGCAGTGAAATCTGCTGGATAAATAAAATGCAAACCCAGTGAAATTTGTCTGTGTTTGTATATTCCACTGTGTGCAGAGCTGCAAAGTGAGGTCCTAATTGGAAGCACCTTGGATGGAGGGTAGTAAGGGTGGAGTTCGAGCCTTTATAGTTCATGCTTTACTAGCAGCTGAACTGCTGTCACATGGATTTGATTTGATCATGATACGATACGATACGATACGATACGATACGATACGATACGATACGATATTTAACCCCAAGGGGAAATTCATAAATC
>JBCAUF010000002.1:20810544-20826711 GCA_038406115.1 Haemulon aurolineatum | reverse complement strand
CACTGCTCTGATGGTCAAAGCACATTTCAAAGATTCTGTGTGCCTCTCCAGCAGAGGGAAGGAGAGAGAGAGACAGAGAGAGAGAGAGAGAGAGAGAGAGAGAGAGAGAGAGAGAGAGAGAGAGAGGGCAGTGGGGAGCTCAGGCAATCCCCCATCTATTACAGGCGAACCAATCATCAAAGACAAATTACAGTACACTTCACTGGGATATGCTAATTCCAAATTAGATGCAAGTCATCAAAAGATCAGCATTGCAATATTTTGCATCTACAAATTGAAAATGTCTGCTTTCAGAACAGGTTTTAATACCTTTATAGGATGAAAAAAAAAATCCCCCCCCCCCCCAAAAAAAAAAACATGAACCCCATCCAACACAACATTAGTCTGAACACAGCAGAATCTATGTGGCATTTTGCACAGGTTGTGACATTGTGGATGTGAGTAGAGGTAGCGATATCCAAGATTCACGCAGATGAACAGTCAATAAAAACACCTCAGTGCTGGAAATGGGCCACAACATACTACGTCAAGGTCCACTCTTATGTCTCTCAAGTGGATAGTTTGAATGGAGCTCCCTCAAACAGCTTACTTTACCTCTGTTTGTCGGTTTGTGGTGTCAGCATTCAAAGTATCCATCATTAGCTGTGAGTTAAGAAGGTTTCTGTCTTGTCTTGTTACCTGTGCCTTAACCTGGCACTGCTCCAGCAAAAGACAAAGAAAATAGAGTGAGTAAATTAAACAGGGAATACTGTAGATACTATAGAGACACTCTCTAAAACACATTTTCATGTCGCCCCCTCCCTTAAGAATAATGTATGTTCTTAATCCTTTTTGTGTTGTTTGTAAAGTCAGAGAAGCGTAAATGTTTCCTCTCCTGTCTGTTTGTGTCGGTAACTCAGTGAGCAGAGCTGCGGCTCAATTTCTGCTTTGGACCTCAGTTTTATAAGGGGCTAAAAAGAGCTGCGTTAGTATGTTCTTTTTCCTCTATACACAAGTTAATGTGGTTTATTTCCCACGGACATTTAAGTTTGGGTAAATAAAACTGTGAATTTGCACCGAGGTCTCTTGTGCCTGACTTGCTTGGTCCCCAACAATGTTCCAGTTAAATTCAGGTTATAATTAGATCGTTGTGGCGGGATTGATTGTTGTGCAAAAGGTAATGCTGCAACCATTGTAGTTAGAAATAGCTATGAATATAATCTGGACTATTGTTAACCTGGGACCTACCTTTTTTAGATCATTGTACTCTGTAATCCATTCTTGTATTAGTTTGTCTTGTAAACAGTATTTGTGATGATTACTCGACTCCGCACATGCATACCCACCTGAGAATAAACAAATCATAGGAACATCTAAATTTAGTCACTCTGCAAAACAGCATTTCTCAGGTTCTTTTGTTCTGCAAAATGTTGATTACATACAGTATCAACAAACTGTTTTTTTTTCTGGCTTTGCAAAGCCTCTAACGCCAAATATTATAGTGCATATTTATAATAGAATTTCCATTTGGATCATAAACACGCCGGCGACACATTCTACGCTTTGTTATAAGTATACAGTATGCTTTCTTGGTGATCTTTACTCGGTGCAGCCTGGACATTATCAATGTGCTGCTGATTTGTGGAATGGTGCTGTCAATAGGCAACGTTAATTGCATCCTTAGCACATCAACTGCAGCATCATCAACAGTGCAATAAAAATGAAGATGTACAGATGAAGGCTCCCTCTCCACACAGACAGCAAACTGTTTGAGGCAGACAGCGAGCTGAAGCTGCAGGCTGCCCTGCACAGCGTTCTCACACAGCGTCCTCGGCTCAGCGTCCTCACTCACTGCACATGGCAGGGAAGTGACACCACACGTAGCCCCAGGTAAAACCACAAATTGTCATTTTTACACTTTGTTTTTTGTATGGATTAAAAAGGAGATATAAAACAGATGCTGGTAGGTAGATATTGTCTTAATATATTGTGCTAAGCTGATGGTCTCCACGCTGTAGCTTCATATACAGCTTACAGATGCAAGAGTGGTATCGATTTTGTTATCCAATTCTCAGCATAAGAGATAATAAGCATATTTCACAAAATGCCCAACTATTCCTTTAAAACTGATTTAATAGATAATCCAAAAACAGAGGTCAAATATTTTCTGCTTACATTCTGACTAAGGGATTGAGAGCAATATCATGTGGGTCTTCAGAATGCACAACGTTGAATGAAAAGATACTGATTTGTGAGGCTGCCGTCTCTGATCATCAGTATGGATACCACTGCCTCCCATCATTGTTCTGCCGAGGTTTCCACCGCTGATTTGAGAAGGAAGAGTGCCAAAATGCAGTTAGTTTAAGCAATAGAAACACAGACAGACAATTACCCGGTCTTGAGGGAGTCAGACTAAAGAGCTGGTCAATATTTCTGTGCAACATATGCATCAAAATGGCTGGGTCAGCTCCGGCGTCTTGCTGCTCACTCTGTTCTCTCCCTTCTAAGTGCCTCCTCTCCCGGTCTATGTCCAAGGGGAGCACAATTGCCACATCACCGAGGTGTGAACACGTTGATGAATTTACCCTTTACATTTGACACTTGATATGTAAAAGCACGGCTTATGTTCAGAGAGTGGCGCTTGACAATGTCAATATTTCTCTACAACATGCAGAGTAGGCATATAAACTAATGACAGACCAAGTATATCAGCAAATGAGTGCACAACAGGAGCAGAGGACTGGGGGGAATTAATAGCTCCAGCAACAAATGACCTGACAGGACAACTGCAAACACACGGGCAGACAAAGAGGCTTGGAAACATACACACACAAACGCACAGGGTTATGTTTCCTTAAGAAACACAACAGAGGATGTTAAGATACACCTGCAGCACAAATGTTGCCTGCATGTCACTGGTGGTAACATGTGAAAGTGAGAGAAAATAACGTCTGGAAGTAGCCGTTGCTGCATTTCAAAGGCTGCTCCATTAACAGCGTCTAGTTGTGGAATAGAAGCCAAACTCCTCTGTGACATTCACCCATGGCGGCCTGCTTTATTTAAGGGATTTGTGGTCAGGTAAACAGATTTTTATTTCTTCACTTCTTCAATAGAAAAATCTCTTACTGACGCCTCATTTGATGCCCCCCGACACCCTCCACCTCTCTGTTCTCATACTCCCACACCCCCATCCTCCAGCATAAGGCTTATCATGAAAGCACAACAAGGATATATTGTCAAGAATTCTTTTAGGTAGTCCTGATTGAAGAGGCTGACTTTTATTCTCTCAAGTACACCCTTCCTCTTTTCCCTCTGCCATGGCACACAAGGGTACCATTATGGTGGCTGTGGACTTCATCCATTCATCATTCTTCTCACCTATGAAGCAAAACACACATATATCAACTATGGCTGCCCTCCCTCTTCCCTAAATCACGCTTTGTTCTGCTTTGTGTAAGGAAAACTGCCTCAGCTTTGGACATCAACACCTACCGAGCCAAAGGAGAGGGAGCAGGAGGAGTTTCAGAGGTTGCACTGCACAGCTTGAATTTGAGAAATATGATTTTATCAGAATTGAAATGTCTTTGGTGAATTGTATCTTTATGAATTTGGTGTCCGTTATTTTTGTGATCAAAAGTGAGTTGAAAAAAGGTGCAATTTAGTCTGACGGGAAACATATGTCTATTAATCTGTGCTAAAAATGGGTTTTTTGACATGTGTTTCTCCCGTGGTAAAAAAAGTCTCATTAGGAATGGAAGCAATTCCCTCAATCCAGGTGGTTAATGATTGTGTTGAATATAGATATTATCATAAGTGAGCCTATCCAAACAGCTTGCAGCTGGGTAAAGCTCTGTTGTGTCCTCTACAGCTTTTCACAGGGGTTTCAGCCTTAAGTGTGCTCGTGCTTTGACAGTTCGTAGGTGATATCAAGATTCATTATAATAAATGTGGGCTGTTACAGAGGAAATCATAAGCCACACACTCCACGCAATGTCTGAAAAGAGACAGGGAAAATAAATATCACTATCATCTGAGTAGTGCGCCAGACGAACACATTTCTTTAAATGGTATTTTATTGGTAGTTGCCAACTATGGAGAGTCAGTATGCAAGCTAGGAATGCCAGTAATGAGCCAAGTTTGTTACCAGTCCAGCAGGTTGGTGAGATAGGCAGTCACCAGCACAGAAATGCTAATGACAAGTACCCTGCCAGCCTCTCATTTACCTCCTGTGAGTAACTTAGGATTTAGGGAGAATGTTGTGTGAGTCACAGTAATTACATTTACCAAAACCAGCATTCACAGAAAGCAAAAGGTTTGGCAACACAGTATTTGAGGGTTTACTGCCAATTTAGCATTAAATTCTCAAACATTACAAAATTCAACATTTTTCTAGTCATATAATACCTCCAAGGTTGGTATGGTTCCAAAAAAAAAAAAAAAAACTCAAAAAATATTATGCCTCCTATTACAAAAGCATAGCATAGCACAAGGACATGTTGTATTCAACTGAACCTGCAGAAATACTTATGCATCAGTACCAGGCTGCTTTGGATTTACTCCAGCTGGACACCTTGTCCTCGAAGATGGTGCATGACTGGCTTGCATACTGTATGTAGGAGAGTTAACTGTGGTGGGATTATTTGCCCTTTATTCATTACACAAGCAATTTCTCTTGTATTATTCATCTTCATCAGGATCTGAGACGTGTTTTAATCGCACCAAGTACTGACTGACCGTGCTGTGTCACCACCACTTTAAACTGAAAAGCAGAACGCCACCATCTTTGTTCAGTGTCGCAAATGTTAAAAGTTGAACAGACTAAAAAACTGTCCACGTCCAAATATTACTTAGATTACTAGAGAAGGTATCCTCTCCAAGACACAGACCCATGCCATGGCACTCCGCCTGTCTTGTACTGAAGCTGTCACTATTGGTGTCTGGGGCCATGAGGCAGGCAATTTTAGCGTTGTGGTGTGAATCGATACCCAATCACATCACGTTCGCAGGCAGCATATCAACCTGAAGAGGCCGTAGCGCAATTTACAGCATATTGTTTTTGGCCCTGGGAGCAAACAGGCACTAGGAGCAATAGAAGCATCATGGCAGAGCAAGACAAGGCCTTGTCATGGCCATAACAGCCTTATCTCTGGTCACAGAAGTACTCATATTAAACACTAGAGCCAAGGAGGGCTCAAAAACACACAGAGTGCATGATGCAACTGCTGTTTAATTTCAGCTGTGGAATCCTATATGGTGGCTTGCATTACTTTAATGCAGGAATTATTGTCTTAACAAATAATAATTGGAGAACATCTGTCTACCACTATGCCAATGTCAAATACTGTATACATGCTGTGTATAATAGTAGTCCTCGTAGTTGTGTTTTCCTTTTGTTCATGATGCAAATTAGCCACAAGAAATGGGCCAAACATACTTAAACAAGATTAAATATTTCTCCATAAATATGGTTTACCTGTATCATTATCTGATAATTACACATGGTTATCAACGACCTCTGAATAATAATGAAAACAGGAATGAGTGTGCTATCATAGGTGTAAAAGTGCAGGTGGGATTTGAAGAATCAAACTCCAGGGGGTGTGACAGACTCATCATTTAGAATTAAAAAAAAAAAACATAGCCTAATGTTTGTTTGCCTCCAACTTGCATCTTGTCATGCCAAGAAGTGGCTTCCATACACACCTGCAATCATTACCTCCACACAGCAGGGTTGCCACGGTGGAACACACTGCCACGCTGTGAGCATGGCGTGTTGCATGGATTAGAATGGAAAGCCACGAGGTACTCTCTTGGAAAACAAAAACGAAACGGGCATAGACTAGACTTCTAACCACACAAAATATTAGGGATGCATGACTTTTTAGCCAATATAGATAATCAATAACTACCTGCTTCTTGTGGCCAACTTTAGTATTTTTAGAGGAAGTTCATAACCTTTAGTTTATACCTGAAGGTAAGAAAGGCTAAGACATAGTGATTAAAACTGGATGATTTTTTATTCTGCAGCTTGTGTTAAAACTGATAGACGTTCCCTCCTTCCAGAATCCCAGTGGAAAGTGTATTGCAAATTGCAGTCAGACCACACAAAACATTACATCATCTCACCGGTAAGACCCACCCGCCACCTGCTTTATCTGAGTGTGAAGATGCTGAGCTTGTTAAGTCAATGATAGCTGCTGTCTATTTATCTGCTATTATTCCATTCTATCAGATAAATAGAATATAATTTAAATTTCCCATCACTGGGCCAATATTTACCAGATATATACCATGCATCATTACAAAAATATTCTTTATCTCATACATGTCCATACTGTGTGGCAACACCATACGGTCTTCAAATGCAAACAGCGAATACAGGATTCATATTCGGAACAGGAGAAACCTATGTGGAGAATAATGTCTTGCATATTATACAGTGCAGGTCTGGTGTAGCTGTACTGTACAAGCATGTTTCTTTATGGCTCACGTTCCACTGAGAGTCAGTGTTGAGGTGACTTCTGTCATTGGAGGTACTTGAGCGGCTCACATGGAGGCAGTC
Source organism: Haemulon aurolineatum (assembly GCA_038406115.1). Taxonomy (NCBI): domain Eukaryota; kingdom Metazoa; phylum Chordata; class Actinopteri; order Lutjaniformes; family Haemulidae; genus Haemulon; species Haemulon aurolineatum. Next base: position 20,820,170 of record JBCAUF010000002.1, on the reverse strand, counting down.
CACAGTTCTTTAGTGTTCAATCACTAATCTGATCTGGACGGCACAACAGGAAACAGGGCCATTACAGGTAAAAATGAAAGACATATCACTACTTGTTTGACTGATGTGGCTATTGCCCAGAGAGAATAAGCCACTACTTCACTCTCAACAACTGCTGCTGACACAATATGATGTACCTGAGATGGTTGTTATGGCTACGTAATTCTCTTAAAATGATGCTTTTATTCAGTGCAAAATCAACTGAAGCAAGTCAAGGGCAAAACTGCTAAAGCATTTTCCTGCACTGCTCAGACAAATACCAGCCTCAAACAGTGAACTCTCTTTTAGAATGCAGTCGTGACTAAGGTGTATTCGTGTTTGGTTTGGAATTTATTATGCAGTGTGAATTCATTTATCCCAGTTGGGGAAGGTTTTGAAACTTGTCCATTTAATACAGGGCTGTAACGAATCATTATTTTTTCACTGATGATCTGCCAATTTTTTTTTTCAATGAATCAATGAAGTTGTTGATATACAAAATATCAGAAAACAGCCCAAAATAGGAAATATATCACCACATTAAATAAAGAAACCAGAAAACCAGGAACCAAAATGGATGTGTGGCTTTTCTGTTTGGGGGTTAAAACTATTAATCAATAATCAAAATAGTGGATTCATTTTCAGCTAACTAAGTAATTGAGTCATTAAATAATCACTTTAGCGCCTCCTTTATCTGAGGTGAGCATGATCCAAAGATGGACTGATGAGTGGGCTCAAGGACAAATCCTGTAAAGTCCTCCTCTTTTATTAAACATTTATTGAATGGACACTTCCTTTTGCACTGTAGTGTCTGTCATTGCCAACGCCCACTGTTGGCCTCGGGAGGCTGCAGACAAAAACATGTATCTGCCAATACACATGGAGTCATGCCAGTACTTCTTTTCCCCTGAACAAGGAGGGCAGGAATTAAACATTTGGAGGTTCACTCTGTCTATCACCCGGAGATCCCAACCCACCTCACACAGCACCACCGGTAGGAGTCACTAATGCAGCAACAAAGACATGATTGCACTGCAAAGGATGCTAATTGTGTTTGCATGTGGTACTCTAATCCAGGGCTCCACAGTAGTGAGCAAGTGCTTTTATCCCGATGCTCCCGAATACCTTTAATTTTTGACATCAAAGTAACAATAGTTGTTCAATTCACTTCAACCCTTTGTATCAACTCTCTTCCCACACTGCAAAAACAGGTTCTCAGAACTAAAATATATCAGGATTCATTACAATAAAGGTAAGCTGTTACTTTGATATCAGATGGGGGCGTGCAGGGAAAAAAATGATGAAATTGCCTCTTTCCTTAAACAAAGCTTCATTGTGTCACAAAATAAGAGTACTATCAGTTTATCAAATTAAAGATGAGAAAACGCTACTGGAACAACAATACCAGAAGTGCAATGCATGTGCTGGCTTTTACTACAATCTTTCAGATTTCAATTGATATCCTGATAGTCATGTAAAATTATGTTTTGTACTCAAAAACATCTAACAACCCTAATTTCATCTTATTTTCAATAGTTTTGTACCACTATACTCTATTTTAAGCCTGAAGTGTATGGGATGGCACAGTACCCACACTTTATCAGCACAAAATGCACTGAAATCACATAAAAATTGAGAACATGCAGTCTATTTCTCCTCCTTATGAGACTGTGATCCGATAATGTTCACTATAACACAAGTAATCTTGGAAAGATGTGTGTACATGTTATTTCTGGGAAGACCAGATCACGGACTGAATTCTGACATTTCCATTCATAGATAGCAACAGCTAATATCTTTACACTGATTAGAAGCTGTCAGCCCCCTATTTGAATTGCAATCAATATATTATGTACACTAGTGCAGATGTACGTGACTGGCAAGGACAAAGCAACTCTAGTTGCATTTACCAGCTGGGCTGTATGTGTGCAAATACTGAAATGCTATTCAGTATTTCCACACATACAGCCCCACTTTTTATCAGCGTTTCACAGAACATCCTTCATTTACCATTACAGATGTTCTCCATACAGTGATCAGTGTTCATATAAGACATATAAATGTGAGCTTCCATCATGTCCTCACGGAGAGCATATTAATCAGCAGTGCATCCCTTGCCAACCAGACCTCATCCATATTCCTGTAGGCTTATTGCAAGAGGAGCCGGTGGTGATAAAGCAGGATCGATATGCATAGCTGGTAAAAACACAGCAAGTAAAACAGCATGGCACAGAGGCTGAAATGACTAGAGAGGACAGGAGAGAGAGAGAGAGAGAGAGAGAGAGAGAGAGAGAGAGAGAGAGAGGGAAATATGCCTGCTAAGCCCAGTTTTAAAATCATCACCCACAGCATGTGAATAAGAGGAGAGAGAGAGGCTTCCTCATTTTCTGCTGTAGTTAAAGAAGGCATGGAATGTACATAGGCTGTAGGCTTAAAGAAGGGTCTAGATATTTCTATTCATAGTGTAGCATGTTTGCTCAACTTTTTTACCAGATGTTTTGGAGGTACAAATATTCATTTTCATGGAAGCAATAAAGGTAAGTAAGCAAAACCTCACTGCTTTAAATGCAACAAGGCCTTTTTTGAAAAATACAGCAATAGTAAGTTAACTCTTGAGGTACTGTATATTTCTTTTTTTATATCAACACAGAGCAAAACTGCTATGCAGTTCATAGGTGCAAAGATTTTTTGACTGCTACAGTCTAGCCGTACTATAACTTGGGACACACTGCCTTTAAACCTTTTTGACAGGTAAACCTGGGAAGGCATCAAAGATTTTCTCTCTTTGGCATATCTCAAAACTGCCACAGAGAATTGAGTGACAACTTTATTTCTCATCTGTTACATAAATCAAGGAAATACTGTGAAAGTCAGCTCTACAAACTAAGAAATTCCCTGTGCTTTCTAAGCTTCGAAGGATTTCTTTAACAAAGTTTCACACAGGAGCGAGAGAAAAAGTAATTTCTTTGACAGGCAGACATTATGTGATAGAGGAGACTTTTCACTGCATTAAAGAATGGGGCTCCAAACAACAAAGAGAAGGTAGCTGTTTAAAAGGCCAATTTTCCAGTCCACATTGTCATTGTCACACTCTTAACTCCAAAGGCAGACATGCACTCTGGCATCAAAGGCCATTGATTTTCTAATCAAGAGCAAATGATGATTAAGGCATATCTGCCCCCTTATCTTTCCGTTTAAAATCCTCCTTTCTGGATTCAATTTGACTTTGGCTGTTTTGCCGCTGAGGGGAATCAGGACAGTCAAAGACAGAGACACCTTGTAGAGACAACGGGCGGTGTCATGAATGATTAGTGGAACAGAAAATGATCACACATCCTCCCTCTCTCTGGGTCAACACAGGAGGCTTGCAGTGTTGCCTTGCCCTTTTTCATCAATAGACATGGAAGCTGATAATGATCGATAAACCTCTCATTCGACACATATTAAACTCAGACTCTATTTCAACTGATGGGCTAACCTGTAGCGCCAGAGGCATGAGGCACAGCTATTCCTCATTCCTGACTGAAGCAGCTTTACAAAAATGTAAACATGAAGCTAAGCTAGTTCACCCACTAGTGCTATATAACCTCCCACCTCAATACTCTCTTAAATTCCCAAGCTGGGTAGCAATAAACAATGTTAAAAAGGTTGGGCAATGAAACCCCCATCTCTTTTACCTTGATAACATTAAGAAGTAATACCACAAAGCATAGCTGGTTCACCCTAAGGGTGCACATGCTCATTTCTTAGCAGACTTCAATTATCCCAACTTTCTCCCCTGGTTGGTCTTCCTATGTATATGTTTAGCCTTTGTGATACACCTGCCTGAGGATGGGGGATTAACTTCCACCCCTCTCTCTAAACTCGGTTTGGACTTTGGGTTTAACTGTCCTGGAGCTCAGCTTAAAAATGACGCCCAAACCCCTCATCTCCCTCACAGTCACTCTTCCACTCACCCTCTTTTTCCTCATTCCAGCTCGAGACCATAAACATTTCGCCGCTGGGGGGGGGGGGATTAGAATCGTAGACAGATGGACATCATCAGTCCCTGACCTTCAGGCAATGCCGTTTCAACAATGCACTGTGTTGTGTTGTTAAAACTATAGCACTACTGGGGATGAAATAAACAGACAGACACATAGTCAGACAGACAGATAGATGCACATTCTAAAACATGCAGGTTCCAATATCTTTGATGAATAGGGGTCATTGTGTTACAGCTGTTTATGCTAATTACTCCAGTTTAATGAGTTATTACTCCAGGTGTAATTCTCTCACACAGCCAAATAATAAGAAGCGAGGGCACTAATTTCCAGATTCATCATTTCCATCTTACAACTTCCAAATGTTCATCAGAGCCAAACAACTCTAGCTTATTGTAATTGGAGGGTCATTCATGGTGGATTTCATTCTCTCCGATGTATTCATCCAATCTGCTATTAGCATTTTTCCCTCAAGCCTCCGACCATGTGATGCGACTTCACCTGAAGTGACTGTGAGCAGGACATCGTGACGGAGATGAGAGAATTGTGGGACATCTTTTGTCGCACAGCGAGAGCAGACTTGTGAAAAGGGAAACTAGCAGGCCGCTGTTGGGTGCACAAAGTCCTCTGCAGACAGATGGGACAACAGAGTTGTCTAGTTTTGTTCCCCACGTATTTTCCTCTCTTATGGATGCCAACATATGCTTAATGAGTTTTCCTCTCCACAGAGCCTAGACACAGGATGATCTCACTAAGATTTAGTTTGCCATATCTGAAGACTGATACCGGTGACTGTCAGCAAGACACGGACTGCACATCCTTTTCAGCGCCTGTGGATTGGTGTCTGGTGAGAAGTCATCTGAACACACAGGTCACTCCCTTTACAAGGATTCTGTGATTTATCAACCATCATCAAAGCTCACTGTTACATTTTGTCAAACAATTCGAGCTCGGTGAAGTGATTCTAAAAGTATGGTGAGGCTCCTCATTTTAGTTTTACTCACCCTGTCATTTCCATCATCAGATTGCTGAACCATTACCAGTCCCCGATGATTACCTCCACCTGTCCTTATCAGCTGAACACTACGTACCCATGTTACCTGCTATTCACCGAGGCTAGATTTGTGTTTTCTTGTGGAGAGGTTTCTGTAGATTTTAACCTTAATCCTATCAGCTAATGTGAAGGCACTGATCCGCGCCTGTCTTGAAGGTTATCTGTGCATGTTTCACACCCACAGGCATTCATTATTTACATAGCTGCTCCCCTGAGGCACCAACCACCACAGGAAGTGTAGATGGGAAATCTACCTCCCAATCTGCCAGCGACACATCCATATCTATACTGCATGGCTCACTGACTTAGGAGGATGCAGTGTCAGGATTATCATTCGTTCCCTGGAAACTTCATCATCATCGGCACAAGCAGCTGTGGCCGTGTCATCATGCAGGCGTGTTTGCCTTTTAAATCAAGGGTTCCCCAACACTGGAGCCTTATGGGAGACTTTTTCCCTCTTTTTTCAGAGAACAAATAGGAGGCAAATCAGAATGTAGCAAAGCTATCACTAACAGCACTCATTAAGGGCAGTGTTGAGGATAGTTACCTATGGGAAGGAGACTGTCAGCCCAGGAAAAACGACAATATGACTTGTTTCAGAAAATCCCCCCCAAAAAATATATAAGTGAAAAAGACCTCTAGCAGCGAGGGGAAGTATGGTTCTGGTTTGTCAGGATCAAGGTGGAAGTTAAGTAGTGTGATATTGTAAAGCCACAAAGACTGCGGGTAGACGAATGAGACAGCAAAACATTGGACTGTAACTCATGAGAGCACTGATCATTTTCATTTCTTAGCAACAGTCTGCCCTGGCTTCTTTTAACCAAGTGTTGTAACCACTATGATGAAGATCCTCCGACCTTAACTAAGTATCAATTTCAATCCAAATACAATTATTTTTTAATTTCTTATTGATTCTTTGACGGTGTTGCAAGGCACTGATAAACTATGTTTCTTCAATATGGCATCAGTCCAGAAAATGTGTCATGTGGGCATGAACAAAAAACTAATTGTGTTATTTAATTTGGAGGACTTGTAGATAGGAAGGAGCATGACTTAAGACTATCATTAAAGCAAAATAAGCAGTAAAATTAATCATGTTGTATAGGCTCTAAATTCAGCTCTAATTTGTGAACGTCTTGGACATCAAATGGCATCATGCTATTTATCTCCAGGAGAGAAAAACAGACTGAGTGGATTTTCAGTGGCAGTGTTTTGAATGCAATATATGCTAATAATGCTTGTTTGGTTAATGTCTAACTCAGTCATTCATCTAGCATCTGCACAGCCATGTAGAGTATGATAAATGTAACAGCGCTTGGATCCAGCAATTTCACAGCCTTATCCCATAACCCCCTGGATAATTAATTCTAATGATACTTTTTATCTGCGACACCCATCACGATAAACATCAATGCACAAACCTCCTCATACGAATGTGCTATTGAGCGTAACACTGACCTTTCCAGACCCCCTGGACCTCTGAAGACGTGTGTGAAAAACACCCTGAACACTCACGCCAGCCCTTTAGTGTGCAGGGCCGATTTGATATAAGTGTGACAGGGGTATTTATAGAGCGGCATAGAGCCTCACCCTCCCCTCCTTTCTCCACCATGAGCCCATTCCAGCCCAGACACTATTGGCAGCCCTGCTCACTCGCTGGAAAAGCCATCATGTCAGCACACTGGCAGCAGATAGCATGTTGTGCTAACAGGTTTGTGAGTCCACTAGCAGGAGTTCAATGTAGTTCATTATGCAGTGACAATATGCATTCCTTCTTTGATGCCTTATTGCACAGCACCAAGACAATCTGTGTTTATATGTCAGTGTTTTTTTTTTGTTTTGTTTTGTTTTTCTAATCTAATACAGACGTTAGCTTTTGCCACAGTCTGATATCTTAAGCTTCCATCAGCATACTTTTGATTATTGGCTAATACATGTTGATGCAATCTTGAAAAACATTGAAGAAGCAGAGTAGGAAGGAATATGTTTAAATGCAGAATTCTGATTGGGCCACCCCTCCATTTAAATCGCATTATTTCAGTCATATCTGTGAAGGCATTATGGAGTGAACTGCTCAAACATTTATTACAGAGTTGGACTTGATTTAGGTGATGTACTGTACTGTGTCATTAACTAGTGCATGCAAGACATTATTCAAATGCACCACAATACTTATGTTAAATTAGGTTGGACTGTTATTTGTTATCTATAAAAGCGTAGGGCCAAAATACAAAGAATATTCAAAGACCACAATCTGCAAGATGCATGTCAAGAAACTATTTTCAAGGATGTGTTATCTCACAGCAATAACAGACGTTGAGTATAGTGACTGTGGCTCTCCTTGTAAAGGTTATGTTGTAGGGGTCATTTGTTACATTACTTTTTAAAATACATATTTATCTCAAAGGCCTGGAGGAAAAAGAGAACAACAGCTTAGGTAAGTAAGTACTAAATAAATGAAGGCCAATTATTAAATTTGTCTTCAATAATCCAGCCAAACGATTAATTCATAAAGAGATTTTTCAGTCAGGAGGTAATTTAAGGGCATTTGAGCGCCCTTGACCATTCATAATGGCTTATACAGCCACACCCAACTGCAGCATGTTTATTGTAACAAACACTGGTTCAGAAAGCCAAGGACACTGGGAAACCAGTCTTCTGGATTTGGTCATTAAGATCAGCAAATCATCAGCCACACCAGCAGGGAGAGCGAAATAAATAAGTTAGAACACCCCTGAGCAGATGTTTACATAAACATTATGTACAAATACATTATGTATTGCCCAGTGCCCTCACTGCTACAACAGAATTCTCCATGAGGTTTCCAGGTGTTCCTTTATAGTACAGTGATACACTGCTTTGATCAGCTTATCAGAACAATTCCCTCTTTCATCCCGGGGAATATGATTTGGTTAAAGGGAGATTTTGGATCAAGGTTCAGCCGGAGCCCGAGCACGTCCCTTCCTCTTGTTTAGTATTCATGCTGAGTATGGTAATCTGGTGTTGCTTTACTAAAAGTCATCGGCAACATCAATTTCTTATTAATACGGAGTGCAAATATCCAAGAGGAGGCAGTTGAGCCTGAGCAAAACAGAAGTGTGAAGAGTGGGGAAAGAATTGGAAAATATAAGTTTAAACTTGCTGCTGTACTCTAATTTAGAACTAAGAATTCAAAGTTTTGATTTATTGTAGTTTAAGAAGGGGGTGCTCTGTTTTCCCTTGTTGAAGGCTTGTCTAATGATATTTCACATTCAAATTCATTTGAGAGAGGATTGACAAATAAATGACTGCAGGGCTAACTTTCAGTATTCCTCACACCATCAAAGAAAATTCTGTCAGAAACTAAACTGAATATGATGTTGCTGTGTTTTTTATTATTCAATTACTCTGATATCTAAAGCAAGCCTTTGGATGTTATACCTGCCAATAACAATCTTAGCAAAAAGTCTTTAGTTTGCTATTGTAAATGAATGCTGACAATAGTAGTTTAAACTCTGGTGTTGATTCAACAGGCTACGACTGAAGGCTCTGAGACGCTACGATGGTAAAGAACAGGACAGCAAATGTACAGTTTAGAAAATCAGTCTAATGTGGGACGAACTGCTGTCTGAAAGGGTCTCCTTATCTTAAAGCACAGTGAGACATATTGTGTTTTTCTAAAAGGAGGAAGTTTGGCTCTGAGATAAGAACGGCCAATCAGAAGGCAGAAGATGAAAGGTCTGATTCTGGGCACAAGGTGGTTCAAGATTTCCCAGCCAGAAACTGCACAGGTGTTATATTAGCTACAGCGTCTGTACGGCAGAGTCCATCCACAAACATTCACACTGACTGACCTTGCGGTTTGACCTCTCCAGTAAAATGGGCCCTGTGTGCCCATGCTGTTTTTTTGAGTTTGTTGTGTGCGTGTGGAAAGGAGATATAAAAAGTTGAATTCTAGTTTCTCTGCTTGATAGGGTTAATAAAAGTTCTATTCACTACTATTCTTTGCTTTCTGTGGAGCACATCAATCTAACTTGTCAGGCCAAACTTGGTCTGGGCGCCGCTGACTAAGTACGGTCTAAGCTCAAAACCTAAATTATTTAGCCAGTGAGTCCAGTTGATAAATGTTGGCGGTGCAGGTCAATACATTACAGGGATGTGTGGACCAACTCTTTGGTTGGATTTATTATGCATTGGAGGAGATAAAGGCCATTGATTGTCTCCAACAAGGTCACAATAAGGTCTCTTTCTCCAGTCAGAGTGGTCTATCTCTTGTGGCAACAACTTTAAGTCACCGTTTGGCGATACCACGCAATAAGGTTAATCAAATCTGTTGGAAGAAACTATGAACTGTTTTACGTCTACCAAGGATACAGAGCGATAATGGGCTGTATTTATATGAGGGGATAGCTAACTCTTACATTATTCATGGGGCTGTGGAAAATGCAATGGCAGTGCTAATATAATATTGACCTAACCCCAACACTACACGGATGGCAATAGAGGCACAGCTTAACACACACACTCACACACACGCACACACACACACACACAATATGGAAAGTCTTACTGGAACATATCTCTTCCTCTTA
>JBCAUF010000002.1:20752827-20796086 GCA_038406115.1 Haemulon aurolineatum | reverse complement strand
AACGGACTGTGAGCGCGACTGGAGCCGCACTGAGCGTGTTCAGACTCGCGCGCGTCATCCCGTCAGGACTCAACACGCCCCGGCGACAGCAAAGTTGTATTTCCGATACTCACGATCAAAAAAAGCTGGTACCGACGGTACCGACGTATTTTTACAGCTGTCAGTACACTCACGTCGCGCACCCCCGAGCAGCAACTCGCGCACCACAGGGGGTGCGCGCACCACACTTTGGGAATCCCTGATCTAGAGTATACTGGTTGACTTCGCTGGTTTGAATCCCATGACAGCACAAGGGCTGAAGTGCCCAGGAGCAATGTGGATTAGTCACTGCTCCTGCACCCAGTTTGTGTGTATCCATTGCTACTACAACTGGAGTATTATAAAGACGGGTTAAATGCAGAGAATAAATTCACTAAGGGTGTTCTAAATTCAAAATGTTCAAATTCTAAAAGCATATACTGGGATGCTTGCGGCATTACCATGAAATAGACTAGCAAGATAGAGATACCGAAGCCATAACCGTAACTGGGTTTTAGTGAAGAATGACCCTTGCATTGGAAAAGATCTCTGGTATACACGTGAGATGTAGGCCTTTAATACTTTAAATTAAAATATTAAAAAAGTCAGTAAAAAGAAACTGAAAGAGTCGTTATTTGAATGAATATAAAAAAATATCATTATTCTTAATTTCCCCCCATAATTGTGTTCAAGGGGCCGCATGGTTGTGTAAAATCATAACGGCAGGATCCAAGATAACACAGTGGCGTGGAGCGGGTTAACACAAATTATGTTTTAGTCAGAGATAAGGAGTGAATGATTACACCACACTGCATCCAATTGCGCTTGTCATTATAACACCTATCTGATAGTGTTACTGACAGTCTCTCAGGTTTATCCAATCTCGCCTTTAATTTCATTTGTTGTGGTTTCTGATCGCTGCTTCCCTGCCTATTACACCCACTGCCTGGTGAGTCCACTAAGTGTTCCTGCTGGTGCTCCTGCCCTGTCCTGAGCGGCGGCATATTGCATGTAGGCACCATGCTGTGCTGCTGCTGGCGGTGGTGTGAGGCCGAGAGGATTATTCCTGACGACAGGGGCATTAAATGTGTAGCAGGCCGGTGGAGGCCCGAGCTGATGCTCTCTTGTCTGTTTTGGTTCAGCACCAGTTCAGAAGCAGTCCCTTCTAAGCTGAGTGGGAGCTCACAGTACTCAGAGCGTTGTGCCGTTCATTAAAGGCTGAGGGTGTCACACCAGCTTAGGTCCAGTGTCCTCCCTCAACCAAGGCTTCATGCTGTACTCTCTGCCTCTGCTTTTTAAGACTGAGTGACTTAGGAATATAGTCACTTCTCCGAAAATTGGCAAAATTTCTGTTTGTCAATGCTTTATAATGTCACAAATTTGAGTCCCTTACTAAAAGTCAGCAAGGTTCATGTCTACAAGGGTGGAACAGCGAGGCAGAGAAAATATTGCTTGATATTGTTTTCAGGACTCCAGTAGCAAGCCCTAAATGGTGTCATTCAAACTCTGTGTCCATAAGAGCTGTTACAGAAGTACATAGTTAAGGGGTAAACTCCAACTGAATAGCAGAAAAGTCTAACCTAAATAAAATGATCTCTTTTCTTCGACTGGTAGTTCCCCTACAGAGGAAACAGTTGCTTTGAATCCGACAATAATACACAGCCTGAACCAGCGCTCTAAAGTGAACCAAAGTGCAAGAAGTCCATCTTGAAAATAGCACTGGTAAAATTGCAATTCTCCAGCACATCTCAAGTCCTGCAACCTTCATGCCAGCGTAACCAAACATCAGGCTGACTCTGTTTGATCTTGAAAGGGATATAAGCCTAAAGCCGTTCCTGCGTGAGATGTCCTCCTTTAAAAAGATTCTAATCTCAACCGAAATGTCTGGCAAAATAGAGGTCATCGTGCCAGAGCACCCAGCAGACAATAGTGCTCGGCTGCAGACCTGAGAGGAATTCTGTGAGGATTTGTTCCTATGCGTCTCACCTGAGAGACACGGGGACATCAATGGCTGAGCAGATACAAAGACAAGGTAAATATAGACTTCCGAGAAATATCCCACTCATCGTGTCACGTTTTAACAGATGAATAATCACAGAAAAGTCTCAAAAATTCCAATCATGGCCTGCCTTTGTGTTTCTTTCAATAATACATTGTTTTGTTTTTTTTTTCTCAAGCTCTGGCAGGTACTTCTCTCCCATTGACAATTTGAAGGCTGATAGCATATCCGCACCTTTACACACTGCTCATGATTCAATGACGTGAGTACCGTTCAACCTTCTAAACTCCCACTCCCTCCCTTGAATTTTAATTCGATTGGTTTATCTAATTTTCCAGTAAATGCTTGAAATGTATTCTTGCTCACCTTCTCTAGAAACTACGCTGGGGAATCATGAGAAGGAGATAGAAATGAATAGTTCTGCATTAGCTTCACTTCACCTCACCAGCAACACCATAGCCCCCACTCATTCTGCCTCCAGATTAAAGTTTCCAAGCAGCAAGTTGTATCCTCAATCATTTTCGCTAAAAGTAAAATGAAGTGTGTACCTCTTCAAGAATGAAACTGAAACAGAATCAGCACCGATTTGAACAAGGTGCAAATAATGTACAAGTGCGAAAAAGTGAAGAGAAGGGGAAAGGAGCCAGAGACACTTTATGAGTATTCCTTCATACAGCATGTGCAATTTACAAGACGTTTTGCAGCCATGTGAGGAAAGCAAGGAATGTCCTGTTGGAGGTTGGAAATGTGAATGTACACAAACAAAGGACAGATGCATAATAACATTGCTACAATAAAGAGAGATAAATGTGAGGGCAAAATGTGCAGGCTGCAAGTTGTAGATGAGTCCCCTGAGTTGACATCATCAGTTTGCTTTTTTTTAATTGATTAATAGAATGGCAGCAGATAATTCTTTCTCTCAGTCAATGAATAGATTAATCAACAATTCTTTGCAGCTCTAAATATCCCACGTTCAATTAAAATGGACCAACTGAACCACTGTTATCAATACCTGTGACCCTCTGGCATGTGTGCTGGATAGTTCATGTTATATTATCAAGACTTTTCAAGCATCACCAGACTGAATGTGCAAAATATATGACAGCAAATGAACATGAGCAGCTCCAGCCTACCACGCTACTGGGATTCCTTAAACGTAAAAAGTGGGAAATTAGTGCATTAAGCATGCTGAGCTAGTGCCAGAAATATGCACAGAATTGATGAGGTGTCACTTTCACTAAGAGTCACACAATTGCACCGACAAGAGCCTCTCTGATCCCTCCCTCCCTGCCTGTCCGCCACCAATGAGGCACAAACACTCTGATTTGCATGGTCTGCACAAAAAAGAAATGTCCTTGATTTTAGGAAAGGTTGCCTCGCTCTCCTCAACCCTGGAAAACATTATTGGCATGCATACCACAACACCACTGGATCTGTCTTTCCTGCTCATTTTATTCCAATAACCTATCAGCCTGCCGAACATCCACGACTCTGCAGCCCAGTAGCACAACGTGGTACTTTTCCTGAAATATGTCCCTTGTGATTAAATTTGGTAATAAATGACAAGACATGCTAACAACTGTAGCCGACAGCATTTATCCCCACCAAATGCTTAGACTTACATTTTGAGATCAATTTCAAAGCCATGTTAATTAATTTAGACCGCTAGCAGCACAATGCAGGTCAGACAGGGCAAACAAGTTACAACATCAGCCAATTAGAAACACACAAGCGTTATACATTTTTTCATAACTAGGGCAGGGATAGTGAGCAAAAATATAATAGATGGAGAGCTGGATAGAGACTGCAAGTGATGTACAACACTATGTTTATCTGATCAATCACCACTGTAATTCTACAGACCTATGTCTTCACCACAGATAAAAAAATTCCTTAATCTATTTTCAAAACTGTAAAATAATATTTAACTGTATGTCAATGACAGATTGCCTTTTTAAATATCCTGTTCCTTAGAAACAAGCCTGTCTGGTGCATTATCATCTGGTTGTTTTTCAGTCAATTAACTTTCATCACTGCAGATGACTATATTTATATGGTCACAATGTGTTAATCAAAAGCATGGATGGTTGGTTTTTGCATATTGGTTTTAAGATTTGTCATGGTGTGTATTCAGGTCTAATTACGACCAGTTATTCTCAAGGAAGAAAAAAAATGTTTTTCATCTATCAATAGTGGAAATGAAAATGATAAATTCATCAACCTGTCCCCTGAGCAGAAGAAGAGCGGGTTGGCAAATGAGTTCTGAGGCAAATGGATAAAGTCCCTCCTGGGGAAATACAGTATACAACTTATTTAACTCTTGTGCGCTGGTCCACTCAATAAAATAATCCAAGGACAAATCAATTACTGTGTGTATATACAAATCATGAAGATAACTGAAAATGACAGCTGTAAATGAATTCTTTCAACAAAAAAAATTATTATTATTTTTTGGTGGATGTATTGCAATTTTCCTCTCATTTACAAAATGACTACACAAAATACCAGATGAAAAGATGTGTGTCTACCACATGCTTGTGGTAGATTGAGATTTATGCAGCAGGAACTAATTCTGCAGTTGACTTTTCTAGCAGACTCCACATTCCTATAGAAAACATATTTTTGACATACTGATGTTTAGAATTTCACAAACAAGGCAAAACCTCTTAAATGATTAAGTCCTAAAAAAATGCCCAGCCTTTAGGGAGAGAAAAGGGAAACCGTAGCAAAGGGCATCAGTGACATCTTCTTATGAAAGCAAAACCTTTTTGGATTTGATTTTCAAGAGAGAAAATGTAAAGTGGTGTGTTATCTTCCCTAATGTGATGCAAATATGAAATGCGAGACACCTTGAGCTTTCACAGCGCCAATGTTAAACACTGTTTACGTTTACATCGAGAGCCCTTCACAATGCTTGCTAAATACGGCAGCAATGACGTTTTTTGAATACGACTCAACACGCAAGTGACATTAACCTTTGATCATCACCAAACAGTTGTTCCATGCATAATAGGCATTGACAAATCCATAGCAAACGTAGGCTATGAGATGAGATGTATATTTCACAACTTTTATTGATGTTGTGGTTTATTCTTATATTCAACCAAAAACATACTGAGTCATGAGTAAAGGTCAGGCTATTCATGCAAAGCCCACCGGCAATGAGTTCTCTATGCTGGACAAAATGTTCTTAATGCAGCTAAAATGAAATATAGAAGAAGAATATTCAATACCAAGACAATTCATTTTTAACTCAGAGCTCCAATGCTGAGAAATGTTTCTGAAGTTTCACTTTAAACACAACATAATAAATAAAAATATTAAAACAAATAATTACTAATACTAATAATACTAAATCCTGTGAAACCTTTCATATCAAAAGAACAGAAAACATGTATATGTATATGTCACATGGTAACAGCCTCACATATTTGAACACGTATGCAAGCAGTGAAGAGAAAGTTTGAAGAGAGTTCACATGTCTTACAAACCTGTGTGAACAAGGTCTGAAAGAAAAACATGTCTTTTGGTCGGATACCATTGTAAGGAGATGGACTGTGGGGAGAGTGGTGTGATAAGGAGCGATGGCCTTACCTCATTAGTGTTCCACCGGTGTCTCTCCTTTGGCAGCGAGGTGCATTTTGGTAGACATTCAAGCAGCTTCTTGGGCAGGTATATTTTCAAATGTCCATGTTCATCTATAACAAGAGCAGGACAAAACAGAATATTTAGCACAGGCTTCATACCTTATTGACTTGCTTGTCCCCCTCCTTATCAGTCTATCAGCCTCTCTGCAGCAAAACGCTGACAGTAAAATAACTATCCCCGACTGAATTAGGGAATTAATTTAAGAATAGAGTATTGCATACATTTTATTTTCTGCTCGGCTAAATTATTTTACTGTGAAATGCATTCTATCAGGGGATTTCACCGGAAATTTTTCACTGTCAACTTGTAAAGGCTGTGTCTATTCATTATTTAGAAACAATAAACACCCTCGAGTGATTTTATAGTGTATGGGGATTTAGTATGGGAATCTGTGTGCTGCACGCCAGAATGTGGTATATTATTCAGGGAAATAATTACAATTACCAGGCCCAATGCTTACATCATAATGTATGTCGTTCAATCTTGAATTTACATTTCACAACCGGTTCACAAGCATTATAAAACAGTGAGGTTTAAAGGCGCCCACATGCATGGATGCATTCAAATGTTCAGCTCATTCTATTGCTTTCTTTCTGCTCAAATATGCACATGGCTCTATAATATCATCAAGAATCCTCTTGTACTCACATGAGATGTTTTTTTGTTTTTGTTTTTTTTGAGATTTTCTATTTTTTTTAAATCAGAGAGGCCGGCTCATGTGGCAATAATTTCAGTAATTTACATACAAAATAGGGATATTCTAAGCAGGGATCTTATCACTAATAAGATTATTATTTAAAAAGCTGTGATTGTCAATCACAGTGAAATGACAGAGGAGCTCTCTGAAGAGAAGAGGGAAAGGAGAAGAGGCTACAGTACCAGCAGGTGCATCAACATCTAAAATGTCTTTGTGGAAAAAGTTTATGGTTCATCACAAAGGGTGAACAGACACTTATGTAAGGCTGTGCCACTGAGTAAATATTTCACCATGCGTATCATCTAAAACACAGAGAGCAAACAATCTGAGCTTTTCTTGCCACTGAAGTTGAAGTTATTCCTGTCCCCTATTCACACAGACTGTGGGAATCTAATCTTTTGTATATAGCACACTTGTAATGCATTTACGAGCTGAAACACTGCAAATATTGTATATAGAGTTAGTTAATCCAGGTAATGTTCAGGCATGCACAAATGAATCTATTATTCACTTTTAATGTGTGTGGATTGAACATAAATAAATTCACTACAGGTAATGCAAAATAATGCATTTGTCTGCAATGCAATTTAGGTTGAAAATACATCACAACTAGAAAACAACATTCTTTCACATTTATATAACTGTGGGTTCGGATAGTCGGAGAAAAATGAGTGAATAAAGGGAGAGACAGAGAAAAGCCTGAATATGAGTGCTGACTATGGATCCCTGGGGTAGCTGATATCAGTGGTTGACTAGGAAAAAAAGAGAAAAAGTTCAACCAAAGCAAAATACCACTTTAAAGCCAATACAAATAAGTCAGTAGTGCACTTGATTATGTTAATATAACAAGAGTGTATGCAGCTCGCTGTACATCACAGCGAGAACAGAGTGCTGCAGCTCAGAAAGCTCCATATGGAAAATTCAATGGGAATGAACACAGTAGGTCCACAGAGATGAAGCTGGCTTGGAGCCTCTGAGTGTAACGCGTAAGGTGGAACATCATCACTCCCAGAGGCACGCAAGAGCAGATCTGTAGTATTTGCCATTTCCATCTGTACCTATAACTCTGCATGTAGACTCTGTTTTATATGAGCAGCACAGGTATCTCTAATCATTCGCTTCGCCCAATTAAGAATCACATACAGCATCTGCTCCTTGGTACCACTAGAGCGGCTTCACTGTCAGAACCGGAAAACATGCTGCAACTGAACGATCACAGAACAGGGGAGGCTGTTTGTACGTGCAGACATATTGTTGTACAGCATCGACTGATTCCTCACAAGATGCTGTGGTCTTGCTTTAATGCAGCGCCACATATTTGTTATTTTTTTACCTAAAGGGTCAGGCGGACCAAGGGCCTTCAATATTGAGGCCCACTCACAAATAGGAAATCACACTGGATCCCCACTCACACACAGTGTGGGTCAGTACAAAGTCTTGGCCGTCTCCCATCTTACAAAATGTGATTTGCTCCTTGCAGACAGCAGTAGCAACAGATACATATGGCATGTCTGTCTCAGCGCAGATTATTCAGGATTCAATGCTGCCCCCTGGCACACCCTCCTATGACACCATTGAGACCGAGCTGAATTGGAATATGTCTCAAGTATGTTGAGGATTTTCCTCACAGAGAGAGTCGAGATAGAAATCTACCATGGGGGGATATGTCTGCTCGATCTGCCAGCAGGCTGAAATAAGCGGGATGAGGATATACAGCACAGAGGATCTTGACAAACACAATAAAAGCTCTCACTTGGCTTTCATCATATCGCAACCTTCTAATTACACAGGTCATCGCACAACATGTTTTTGTGCACAGTATAGTTGGCTCTACAACCCTTCCTGCCATGGACCCCTGAACTATGCAAAATCTCAGCTCAGTATGCAGTGCACACAAAAAGGTGACACAACTGCAACATGCATTTTACTTTGAAATGCCAATCTTGTATTTGTCAGCCAACAACCCCCAAGCAACAGAGCAACCTGTGTAAACACTGCAGGACTAACAAGGTGTTAACTGGGTTTCTCTTAATCCCTTAACCTTATGTGTGCGCCTCTGAAATCAGGTTAGGGCTGAAACAGGGGATTGATCAGATTACTAATGTGCATGTTAACATGCAGAATGTGAAAAGGCACAACTCTGTTATGAAGATATTCTAACAAGAGTCCAACACATATTCAGCTACAGCAGACAGTTGTAGCTGACATAGAAGAATTATTTCCATTAAACACACTCCATGCCGTATGTGTGTTTAAAGAAATCTTTAATATACTCAAGCATATTTTCTCTCATATTTTTCAAAGTAAAATAGTGTAGCTTTACGTCAGTTTTATCATTGGTTTTTTGTCAGCTGATTAGCTCTGGGCCACAACTTGAGACCCAAATGCTATAGGCTTTTTGTTCACATTTTAGGTACATGCTGGACACTGTAAAAAGCATGCCTAATTCGATATTAGCTGTTTCTGTTTGCAAAGGTGCCATGGATGTACAAATCACCATCACTGCATCATTTACATACCGCAGAAAACTTAAAAACTTGATGATTTTGGGCTACGTCTTTTCATTGATTTGAAGCAAATTAATGGAGGTTTGTTTTCACAGCACCCATCATGCACCTGTCCCTTTCACCTCACGCAGCTTTTCCCTCATGTCTCTCTCCACCCCTAAACTTCCCTTGCAGGTTGAAACCCCCTGCTGTGACACATAGCTTTCCAAATGTCATCTACAGATTAGATCTACAGAAAAGTCTGAAAAATACAGTCAGAAGACTTTCTTCAGCAAAAACTACGGGTTTAACAAGTTGACTCTCAGCCTGTGATGCTGTTCAGAGTTTGGGTGAACAGTGTAGGGTGCATAGTCTTTTAAATCCTTAGTCTTCCATTTATAAGACAATGCTGCAGGAATATGATGCTCAACATACACACAAAGCAAGTGAGCTGTTAACTGAGGTGTTCTTGACTGGCCAAGTCAGTCACCTGACCTAAATCCAAGTGAGCATGTGTTTCACTTGCTGAAGACCAGACTGAAGGCAAAAGGACCCCAAAACAAGCAAGAAATGAATATGGCTGCAGTACAGGCCTGGCACTGCATCACCAGAGAAATTGCCAAGTGTTTGTTGATGTCTATGGATTTCAGACAGTCCCTGAGCGCGAGGGATTTGGAACCAAAAATTTAATATGATGATACTGATCTAAACCATGTAATATTTATTACGATATCTGCATTTTAGAAATATACCTGTGCTGTGTAATTTTACAATATCCAAATTTAGCAAACTGAAATGATGCCCCGGTGTTCACAGCATCACCAGTGAAACAGGCAAAGCACTTAGTGTTGCATTTATCTGACATGTTTTTGCTTTGGCATAAACATTATTTATTCAAGACAGGCTGGTGTGAATGTTAATTTCCCCCACTAAATTAACAGTAAACTATGGAGGGGAAAGATGGTAGCCTGTCGACTCGTATGTATGGTTTTTACAGCCTACAACACATTAACATCAGATTATACAGCATGCCACTATGTTCAAGGTTTTATCTATCTCAGATACAGATGACTGTATTTCTCTGAAGAACAGGCTAACTGTTGTCATGTTTCAAACAGCACACCGTGCTTTGTGCTGTTAAATAAACCATGTGTGTTCGATGTGACTCTTACTTTTTTAGATGTTCTGTGTCGTCCTTCTCTAATCTGGGAGTCCTTGTCTAACTTGAGAGCCGCCTTGTTTTCATACAACATTCCTTGAGAGGCTCTCGAAGCACACAAAGGTGAGCTCAACATAACTGTTGTTGAGTGCTGAGGTTCCTCTTCTACGGTTTTACACTCTCCTAACGCTCAACTGTTTTCATTCTTTCAGCTGCTATTCATCTACTAATGATATTTCAGCTGCTCTATGTCTACTGTTCCCTCCACCGGGCATTTCCACAGATGTGAAGGAGGAACTGTGAGTGCTCCGACAAAGCATTTCTCACTAATTAAAGACCTGTCCACTGTGGCATGGAAATCCACATATATTGTAGTTTGTGCATCTGCTGAAAACAACCGACAGGTAAATAGCTCGGATGCCAGATTTGGAATAGGTTTACAGAATATAGACAAGCTCTTCCTAATCAAATTGTCTGATTTGATCAGCGTGTAAACAACACATTACCCACTAAAACCCGACTTTGAAAATGTAAATGTAGCTTTTTTTGTCTTAACTAGGAGCTCATCAAAGCCAGAGAGGAACTGCACTTCTTTGCACTTCCTGTGGACTCCCCTGTAAGGTTTAATATTTATTTTGGAGTCTAAACAGCAGGCTTAATGACTGCTTGTACATTAGCCAAGAAAGGGATACACAGAAAACTACTATTTGGTTGTAAAACACTAAAGTGCAAGACAGGCTGATACCAGAGCTTGTTACATGAGAGGATGTGCTGAGCTGAGCTGGCACACTGGAGCCAATTACATTCTAGGTCTTGATGAGCGAGCTCACATACAAAAGGCTAAACAGGGAAAGGAGCTTCTGTTCAACACCGAGGCTACAGGTCTGCAGCTTTCATGTTGCCATCGCTGGCCATTTGTGTGCTGAATAGAGGCAGCCTGTGCATGCCCCTTCATAATTCACATCACCTTCTGTCGAATGGGTATAAAGATATATATTTCTGTGTGCTGATGTTTGGATTATCACTGATCCTGGCTGCTAAGCAAACACTTGGGCCGAATTTAAGGGTATCTGTCATGCTAGCTTGCTCCAGCCCCACCCTAGAGACGAGAGCGAGGGTCATGAGACTGGAAAGGCTGACAAAAACAAATCTTTAATCAATATCCGAGCCCTGAACGCAAAACCCTCTCTCTTCCGTCTCTGTCTCAGAGCGCTCTGGGAGTGACAGTTTTTCTTTTTAATCTGTGCCCACATTGTGGAGAAATTGCAAGCTAATGTTTTGGCTATAGATCATTCAACAAATCGCTGCTGGCGGTGCATATCCAAAGTAACAGTTTGAATGCAAGCATTTTCCACAACAGTTCAGTGGCTAATATGGCTTAAGGATGTGAGAAGCAGTGTAACAGTATCTGTTCTTTTGTGGCTACACCTGAAACATGAGGGAAGCGAGACCCAGAAGAACAAACAGTCCTGTAGACAAAAATGTGGCTCTCATCTCTGTCCAGTAAGAAGTGCTGTGAAACTGAATTAGGCCTATGGCAATGTCTGTTATCATTAGGTTGGATGACAGCCATCCACTGGGGTGGACCAAAATGCCCCTAAGAGTTTAGTTCCAAAATTAGTCTGGTTAGCCAAATGAGCTTAGTTAAAACGTTTTTCATCAACTGGGGTGAGAAATTTTTAGACACCAGACACGAAACCACACTCCTTCGTCTGCTGTGCATAAACTGATGTTGAGCAACAAGTTATTGCAAAAATTAAGTAGCAAGCCTTTCAGAATTCCACCCTAATGATGGTCTCTTATCCATCATGAAGTAATTGCCTGTTTTGCATATTTCCCAATATGGTTACTATATTTTTAAATGAAGGTAACTATATATAACTCAGTACTTGCCAACACTGAGTCCTTTTAAAGCTAGGGTTGGTAATCCTGGAGAGCTAGCAAGAGAGCTAACAAGATTTAAAAGTGGCACCGCCTCCAAGTTCCACCTGCTCCTCCGTCCAAAGCTACGCCCCACACGAAGTTGCAACTTCCGTGTCCGTAACCTGATGTGCTGGATACATTTTTTTCAGCGTCACAAACCCAGCGAAATGACTTGTTTCACCATCAGAATTTAATTTGTTTGGTTCAATAACATTTGGAAAGTCTAGGAGAGCCATAAGTATCCCCATTTAATTTAGCGGAGCGCTAAACCGGAAGTTAGCGGCCGCCTCCTTCTTCATTGGATTTTGACGGATAAAGTTAACTGTGCTTTCTCCATGGCTTTCTCTCAAAGGGACAGAGGGGGGCGTAGGCAGAACTAGACATGAAGGCATCTGATTGGTTTTTTGAGAGCGCACCGAGGGCCGTTCATTGGTCAGAGTTTTATCGGTCCTACAGCTGCCACAGAGGTCTGATTTTTTTCGTTCCTTTTTCTGAATACATAATGTATTGACTACTGTTAGGATAGAAGGACCATTTCACCCAGTATAACAAAAAGTGTTTCTGAACAGGATTACCTACCCTAGCTGTAAAGACAATAAGTCATTGATAAGACATTGTTTCACCTGACGATGCACCATCATTTGTTACACCCCCTGCAACTAACAAAGGTGTTTGTTCCAAAAACTGACTTTTGAAGAAGCAAAAGACGTTTTAATCCCTGTATTGTAAAGACAGAATAGCACTCATACACTTATGCAGTCACAGTGAGAGGCACACAAACAGTATAACATCACTTATTATTTAAATGATTGTACTTGCATCATTAGCAGGGGATTTGAAAGAGGCAGTTTCTACAGCATGCAGTTTCCTTAAAACAAATGAGAAAACACAGTTGGTGAAATGCATGAACATGACGAGGTATATAGCAAGCGTCTACCTTCACACAGTCCACAAATGGAGCATGTGGGATGTGACGTGCACTAAGTATAATAAGCCGATATATTGGAGGAAAGTTGTCAAACCAGTCCAATGACAGAGTTCAGACCACAGGCAAAGGTGCAGTGGCAGGATAACATGATGAAAGCAGCTGATGTTGGCAGATGAACAAGAAAGAAATCCAGACAAAAGACAGAATGTGGCTGAATGTGAAGCAGAGGTGAACTCAGACAGCCGAGGTGCAGTGGTCAACTGATGACATGCTGTCAATTAAAAGCGATCAATCTGGTTGTGAGGCGTGAAAGAAAAAGGAGTAAAGGTGAAGGCGGGGGTTTAACCAGCAGGAGACTACAGCAATGGTATTTACACTGATGGGATATTGCCCCCGTAGCCCTCACATTAGGACACCTTCCTGTGATTCAGCCATGCCCCCAGACTCTCACTAATCATTTGCGGGCAAACGTCATCACAGCCAGGCTCATTTAACATTTTTAAAGCAAACATTAATCATTCAAAACAATTAAAAATTAAATCCAGCTCTTACATACTGTATATAATTAACTTCATATAGTTTTAAATTTCCTTTTTGCCAAGTGAAACATTACATTTTGTCATATTTCTCTCTATCAAGTCCTATTCAATCAGTACAGGCCTTGAATATCTCCATCAGATTTTGCACTGTATCTCAAAAATAAATACTTGGCCAGCAGCGAGCAGAGCTTTTGATTGGACCAAAGTCTGCCGCCCACTGCTTGGGGGAGATCCTGAGCTGTGCTATACAACAACACTGGGCAATATAAGCAGTGTCAGATTTCCCTGGCAGTAATAAAAATGATTGGCCCATAGTCCAGGGGCCGGTCTCCCCACGGCTCTTGATGGGGACATGGAGAGGAGTATGTAGACTTAAAATAGCCATGTGTTCGTGTAGGACTGGGAAACCAATTATCTTTATCGTTTGGCCTATAGCCTGTTCGATAACACTCTTACATACAGTGAAATTACTAACCACCCACAAGAAAAAAGTCTCACTGAACTTCACTACGGCGTTGCTATGTTACAACAAAACTACAACAAAGAGAATATTACATGGCTTCTAGAGATAGCATCTAGGATGAGTGTTTGACCTGCAACACACACACACAACAGCTGGTGTAAAAGACGCAAAAGGCGTTGTTTCTCCTCCCTCTGGGAAAGATAGAAAAAGAGTTTGAATGCCAGTAGGAGATCTGAATTACACAAAACCTCAATGGACATAATTTCCTACACAGCTGATTTATGACCATGCAATATTCAACATGTGGCCGGTGGCAGAATTCTTTGTTTGCTTTTCTTAAAGGATACATCCTGGACACACCACGGCTCCGTCCATGTCGTGCTAATAATATACTGTAGTGTAATATGGCACAATAAGGGAAGACTGTCAAAAAGTCAAACAGCAGAAAAACAAAAAAGCCCAGGCCTATTACTGGAAGTTCAACAAACATGCACACACGGTTAACTGCCTGCAACAAACTGAAAATGACTCTTTATGTGTTCTCAGCCCTCACCAAGCTCACCCATCCATAAAAATCCCATCTCAAGGAGAGCAGAGGTGAGGTCTCTCTCCCTCTCCCTTTCTCTCCCGCTCTCGCTCTCTTTTACTTTCTCCCTTTTGCTTATACGTGCACACAAACAAAAGCCCCTCTCTTTCTGTGTCATAACTACTCCCACAATTACTCAGATGATTACTCAGATCAATCGTTTACCTGCCCGTTTGAGCCGCCATGTTCGGCTACAGAGTGTCCCGGCGAAGCAGGAAAGACCTCCAGGCTGAACGCATTAAACAGGGTGTCTGACATGGGTGCAGGATACTGTAATACCACGCAATAACATGGGGGGAAATAGCAAGACTGGCAAAACGTATTGTCAGTCACAGCTGTCACACATGAGGGGGTAACGCAAAAGTCTATCAACAATGTCCCTGTTACAGTCTGCATCCCTGTTTCATAGATGTGCACGAGCGGTCCCCAGCCATTAAATCTTTCAAAACATTCTCTTTCAAAAAAAGAAAAAATACCAAAAAAGATTTGGTGCAGCGGAGCTCTCCCAGTGACAGAAAGTCGAGTGAGGAGTCTAACAAGGGGTTGGGGGTGATTTCAGACTTTCTATTTAGAAATGACAATACATGAGCACACTTAATTACCCAGTCTATAGTCTATATCAACAGAGTCTTCCAGCAGCGAAGAGACTGGTGTATTTATTAACAATGAAGGGGCTCCTTTCTGCTGAGAAACAATCTGCTTTCCAGAGGACAGTTTTTTCAATGGGCGAAGACAGAGGCTAAGATTCAGACACATTTTCTAAAGAGGAATGAAGGGAAAATCACCCGCAAACAAAGTCAAGACTTTGGCCTATATTTCTGACTGATTTGTTTTGGTTGTGACAGAAAATAGCACTTGTACACAGACTTGTAAGTGCACTGAAGCAATTCCCACAGAAGCTGGTTTTTACAAGTCATAAAAACCTCAGCTATGATGTCGTGTTGTCTTTGTTCTTTGCCCCTAGACTACAGTTCTCATAGAGCATAAATGTAATGAGACGGAGGCAAAGGCAAGAACTAATCCATTTTGAAGGGAAAAAAAATATCATAGGATGCTGTTTTTTCCCAGCAATGCATCAATATTTCTGTCATACGCAATTTAATTTTGCAAGATTTTTTTTTGTTCCCTCCATCAAATGCAGGTTTAGGAAAAGCGGAGAAACGGCAAGTACAAGGGCCATAATTGATGTCTCAAAATGTAAGCTTTCTCTCCGAGGGTCCGCTCAGGTCCTGATCCCCTGGCCTCAACCTGAAACAATCACTCTTAGTTAACGACAACACTTCAGCTATTGACAGCGTGATCCCGTAAAGCAGACACTTCAATCAACAGAGCAGCCGGAGGAGGTGTTGTGTTGGAGGAGAATAAAAGAAGGAGGGGGCATGGGGACGGATGAAATCAAGAAGTAAATAAATGAATCAATGAATGAATAATAGATAGGCCAGCTAGTGGCCTCTTGGAGCAGCAATGCAGTATTAATAACTGACTCTTACTGTTCGTCTCTGTGTCATCACTGATACTCTTAGGTGGACCATGGCCAGCATAACACACTGCTGATCTGTACATTCGATCCGGATTACGAACTTTCTTCAGTCCTTCAGGAAGCAAAGAGAAAAGTAGAGAAAATCGAGGAAAAGAAGCATTCTTCCAGCCTGTGATAACTAAGCAAATTCCCCATGCAAGCAATATGAACAGAGGCTGGACAATGTATTGAAATACTTTAAAAACACACAGGAGCTATTGGTCAAAATATGAGTCTATTCATAATTATATTAATAATAATGATGGTAAATCACAATGAATTTAGCTATTGTCATTTAAAACAGTGAAGTTCTCAATTGACTGAATATTTTGTACCTATAAAAAAAAGGAAAGTAATAAGGGTCACTGTATCCCCTGGCCTTGTTTGCTACGGGTCAAGAAAACTCCTCATTGTATCAGTGGTAAACTGCATGAATCAATACAATCAATCAGTGGAGGCCGTGCAAAGCAGTCAGTAAAGGTCTATTACAGGCAGGCATTAGAAATGATACGTCTCAGCAACCACAGACCGGACCTGGGTCCCATCCATCCACACTTCACTGATTCAATTAAAAGGCTGAAGGGGGGCGGGGGGGGGGGGCGGGTTCAACACAAAACTGGGAGAGCAAGTCGTCCAACATCACGAGGAGGTTAAATTCATCCTTCTTTACAAAACAGCGGAGAAATATTTATACCATTGCTGCACAAGCACTTTTGTAAGTTAATGGCTGACTGCGTGCTTACTTGATGTTTTGCTGCCGCCTCACCCTGAACTTTGAGTGAAATGATAACATCATGAAACTTTTTAAACTGCACCCGCTCGAAAATAAAAGAGAAATATTACGTCCTGCACAGCTGAGGCTACGGGCTCTAATTGACCACATTTTTAGAAAGCAACCTTTGTGGATTGTCTCCGCTGTCATCAGAGTTCAAACTGTGTCAGATTTATGGTGTCTATTTAACACACCTGTGAGTTTTATGTGTCAGTAAAATATCATTTCCTCATTGGCCTTGCATTTTTCTCATTTCAAATTAATATTGATATTCTACACTGTTGTGCTGCGAGGTCTACAAATAACCCTGACAGCATCGAGATTTAGCTTAGAGGAATACAGATTGAACTTCAGCACAGTGTGAATGAATCGCAGCATCACAATAGTCTTACTCCTGCAGCCTGTGTTTAGAAAAGTGCTTCTCTCGTTGCCAGATTTGGCCCAGTAATAGTACAGTACAGTAATATTTGGTATAACGTCGTGCTCTGGTAGATTCATAAGACCATTGGCTATAGTTTTATCCAGAGCAGTCTCGGCATAAGACATATCAAGCCTGTCTTCTCACTGCCCTGCAGACCTTGTACTTAAAGTAACGGACCCACAGAGCTTTTTATGGGTGTGAAGAAGAAAAAAAAAATACCCCCCAGGGCCCTGACAATCAGTTAGGCTGGAGAGAAATACCCCAGGATGTAAACATTACACCACTGAGTGAGACTGGGTCATGGCCCCTGGGTTTAACACAAGATGTAACCCTCAGTTGTTATGGGCCATCATAAGACCTGCCAAACAACGAAGAGAGATCAGCACTGCCCGCATACCACAAGGACAAAAGGTTAAGGAAACACTGCTCAGCTCTCACAGCAGCTCCCCGACAGCCGGGGACACGTCATGTAAAAATGCTAACGGTGATGTACATTCAAATAAAGCATGTTCTACATTAATGAACAGCCAAAACTAAGAAGAAGTCGGTGCAGGAGTAAAGATTCAGCATGACAGCTCTGTGTGGAAGCATTAAGGGCCAGGTTTGCATGAGACGACATCACATTTATGTGAAGGTATGAGGCACTCTCTCTCCCTCTATGCTTCCCTCGCTCCTCCTCCTCCTTTTTCCACTGACCAGCCTCACAGGAACACTGAAAATAACTTAACCTGCTCAGCAATGGGACTTTCAAGTCAGGGTTTTCAGCGAGAGCTCCCCGTGTTGGAGAGACACTGAGATTAACAACTGGAGCCTATTTGTTAAGTTACGCTATGTAGATGAATACATTAGGAGTATACACCACAGTGAAGTCATTACTATCATAAAACCAGATGTCTTCATTTTTTGTCATAGCCACAGACAGATCCCTCATATGGAAAGTGTGCTTCTGTGGCTCAATAGCACCCCCTAGTGGGACCTGGTTTAGTGGTTGGCACACTGACATCCAAACAACTGAATCCCCAGTCTTCTATCTTTCCCCTCACATGGACAGAGAAGCAATTTGTTTACGCTCATTTGAAACATTAAAGTAATTCTACATAAAAAAGAATTTGTGTTTGAGGTGACTGACACCAGACTCTGACAGAGGTCTGTTCAATTTTCAAGCCTGCAGGACGACGCTACGAAAAGCTCAGAAACAATTGGACCTCAAAATTTATGTAGAAATCTTTTTTTTC
This sequence comes from Haemulon aurolineatum, assembly GCA_038406115.1. Taxonomy (NCBI): domain Eukaryota; kingdom Metazoa; phylum Chordata; class Actinopteri; order Lutjaniformes; family Haemulidae; genus Haemulon; species Haemulon aurolineatum. The sequence continues at coordinate 20,777,693 of JBCAUF010000002.1, read as the reverse complement.
CCCTCCCCTCTCTCAAATTATACAGCCAACTCCAAGGTGTATGACTCTTTTGCCCCACCCTAATGCTCAAAATGAATAATTAAACATAAAAATACCAGGAGGTCTGAGGGAAAACAGCAAGATACTGTAGGAAAATCATTCTAGTTGATACAGCTCATCAAAAAACAAAAGTTAAAGTTCAACATTTAGTGTGACAGAGAAATTAACATTAACATAACAATTTAGTTAAACGTGCACACGAGGTTAATAGTATTTTCCATGTGATTCCATAAAATACATTTTTAATTGATTTATGTTTTTATAATCTGAGAATGTCATCCTCATCAAATGTGAAACAGAAACTGCAAATACGTAACTTATTCCAGGCTGGTTCAAATGTTCCTAACAGCAGAAATCTGCCACCTGGATAGAAAAATGAGTCCCTATAGAACTGATATATTGTATGTACATCTTCTCTTTATTTTATTTTTTCAGACACGCATTGTGTAATTTTTCACCCCAAAAAATGAATGGGCCTATCTGGATGACAACAGATCTCTTATGCATATGTTTTGCAATAAAATATCCTACTAAACAGGAAATAAGTAGGTCTAATGCGTATCATTTTAAGTTAGTGAGCCGTGCGAAATAAGCTGAGGGGGGGAAAGTCATCATTTTGTCCAATGTGTAAAGTAGTTTAATGGGCAGGCTGCTGGAAACCCTACTCTCCATCCTCCCTGTTTCGTCTGCTGTGATGGCATTTCATTTCAAGTGCGATAGGGCAGAGCAAGTCGAGCGGGCATCCGAACGTTTTCATGCCCGCGTCTCAAAGCAAATAAAGGCCAAGTAGCAGCTTATTATTGGCATTTTGGAGAACATCATATTCGCTAATTTAAAAAAAAAACATCACTTCTGGCTCGCAAACACTGTCCGCCGAATGCCAATGAAAGCCATCGCGCTTCAAGGGAGAACTGCACGACCCCTCTGCGAGACGGAAAGAATGGGAAAAAACTAGACTAGTACATTTTAAAACAGATGCCCGAATAAATGTGCCACTACTGTAAAAAGAAGCTGCAGATAGCGGCTGCAGAACAGAGCCGTATACTGACAGATAAACTAACATAACCACGCCGCTTCTTAAAGCTGGGTAATAAGGGAAGAAGTTAGTCGATGCCAATGACATGTTGTCATTAACTTAGCCTTGTTGTTAACAACTTGAATGGCTCGTCATTTGACAAGAATCACGGGCAAAATAAAGGCTGAACACGGCACTTTAACCACGCTGACTGTTTGCCCCCGTGGCGTGCTTTAAATGTGGGCTACGATGGGAATAGTAGCTGGCTAGAATGCAAGCTAATATTAGCTGGCTAGGTGATGTCTCCACGTTTTAGCTGCCTCTTCGGAGGAAAACAGCGCGAGCCCGTTTTCTACCGACAATTTCTCCACTTGTCCTCGCGCGTGTGTCATCCCCGCGCGGAGTTGCAACTGTTCTAAAATCACACAGCGGTCATACTAGTAAATTAATCCCATTATATTTCTCTTACCTTCCGGCTTGTTTTCGGCAGCCATTTCCCCTTCACGCGCAACATCCTCCTCCTCCTCACGACCGTGGGTACCACGCGCGTGCACGGCGAGGACAGCACGAGGAGGGACTGGAGGAGCAGGCGGCGAGTCGGTCCGGCCGAGGCGAACTTACCATTGGCTGTGAGGCGGTGAGTGACAGGGAGGCTCCGGGATGAAAAACACATCTCCCCTCACCTTGACACCACCAGCCGTGTTTTTGTTTTCTTTTTTTTCTTCTTCTTCTTCTTCTTACAGTGAATTTAAAACAGCTCAGAGGTCTGACATGACGCTTTTGTTAAAACATGGTGACGCGTTACTTTATTAAAAAAAGAAAGAAATTAATTCTCAGCGGGATGAGGCTATATTATCCTTACTTAAAACTCATTAAATTGTGGATATTAAATGTTTGCCTTTGAGCTGTCCCTCAGAACTTAATAAACAAAGCCATTCAGTCATCAGTCAAAAACTGATCTTCACTCGTCTGTTAGTGCGTTAATATGTTTAACTGTTTAACTGGCCTTCATTAAGCTTTTTAATAAGATTAGTCTGTGGATCTAAACGGATAACTGAAGTCGTAGGCCTACATGTTTCAACCAACTGTTTTTTGATGATGATCCATAACATTGTGAATTTGTGCGCGTCTTATTTTGATTTAAATGTTCATTCTAGGAGCCTATATTAAATCCACTCAGTGTCAGCTGTGGTTTTCAGGGAGTCCAGAACCCTTTAAAACAAACAATAAAGCGTGAGAGACGCATCAAATAGTAGTTAATAGTCCGCACAGTCTGTCAATCAAGTGTCCAGATGTCAGTTTACATTTGGAAGCCTGCGGACAAGTTTGTTCCCTTGTAAACACGTCCAACTCATTTCAAATAGTTGCACCGTGATACTGAAGGCTGCGGTGGATCTCTGACGTGGATCCGGACTCTTCCGCGCCCGATCAGGGGCCAGTGGCGGAGACAGGTAGCCCACTGAGGGGGGTCGCTGTGAGGCATAGATTTGAAGACCACTGCCAACACGGCGACTTTAATTCTGCACGCCGTGCTGTCAAGGTTTTCAACTTCCATCATCATGGCGCAGTTACATAGGCACAATAGTGTGGCTGCGCTGAATGTCTACAGGCAATCTAATTACAGATCATTGTGCTTAATAGACTTTGCTTTTGGCACTCGCGTCAACTACAGCACTTAAAGACAGCCTTCATGTTATATTAACAGGCTGGGGGCCGTCGGTGCTGAGATGGAGTTTGAGGTGGGGGTGCTGAAAGGACAGCTCCTCTGCAGCCTCGTGCAGTCAACTGCGCACTGTTTGCAAAGAAAGTAATAATGAACTAATGAAAGACCTAATGTGGTGAAGTGGTTTTCTCCTCGCCTTAATTGCTCCTGGGTGGATAGGATGCAGACAATATCCCTATAGAATTAGGCACAGGCCTATACATGCACCTACCCTCACTGTTCATTTTATTTCACGGGTAATTCAACGCGGCAGCTGTTTTTTCTAAATGGAAAATTAAGTGGAATAGCTACACTGTTATTTACTAAATTCAGCATCATATAAAATATAAAATATTCAACATTTTGGGAATTTAAACTAAAAACGATTGTTACCTCTAGTATGTAAACCATGCAATTTATGTCTTGCATTTTATTTGGAATCTAGATTGCATACAGTTCCTCACAACATTGCCAATAACGACGAATAACTCCAAGTTTTAAAGCTCAAAGTGAAAAGAACACGAAAAAGACATCATGAACAAGCCTTACGGATTCGGCCGCTGGCGCTCATTCCTCCGCGACACAAGGGGGCGACAGAGCGCTCGTGGAAATCCGTGAGCGGCGTAAATGACACGAAGAAGAAGATGACCGGGTGTAAACATGGCGTCTGCCTTGGACGATGATGAGATCCTGAATGATGACTACTATTCCCTGCTGAATGTTAGAAGAGAGGTACTTGTGCATTCGTGACGTGTCCGGACGTGTGTGCAGGTGCACGCGGCGGTCAATCTGTTAACTTTCTCCGGTTGATATCTAACGGTCACCCGTATAATCACATGGAAGGTTAGCTAGGTGGCTAGCTTGTGACCCTCGACATTGGTTTGCGTGCTGTGACTCTTCGGCTGATAGTTTTTGCATGACACACAACAGGTTGAGCGGGTCACGAATTCACCAACGGGAGCTGTCGGTGGAGGTAGTGACAGAAAGAATCTCGTGCTAGTGTGGTCACTCCGGAGCTAATGTTACCAAACTGTCATTTCCAGTTTCATAATGATTATCTGTGACTGTGGGCAGTGCTAACTAACTAGCTAATGCTACAACTCCAATAGAGGATTTCATCATGAAACACACCTGTTTGTTTGTCAGATGACAGTGATGTCTGGAGATCAGAGGCTGTCGGTCGTGATCATTGCAGGCAGAGACGATTATAATGACGAGCACGTGACATTTTATAGAATCAAATGAACTCATGGCTCAGGGACTTTGCGTTCTCAAGAGCGATTAAACAGACTGCAGTCTAAATGATCTGGGAATTTGCTCAGTTTCGAGTGGGTGGGTCGACTGTAGGTTTACATGACAAACTTTCATTCAAGAATAGATTCGCAACATCTGAATCCATCCCATTGTGTGTTATAAAAACTTAAGGAGACATGATCTCCGTGTCAGCGATTCCAAAAATGCTTCTAGTTTAGTCAGTAGATCATCAGTCTAGAGCAACACCTTTGGGCTATAGTCTATCTGACATGTTGCATCACAAGTCCTCTTAATCCTGCGTGACATTTCAGCAGGGTCGGAGGACTTGATGAGGTTCATATAAGTGTTAGATGATCAGTAAATGAACTTGGTAAACTCAGATCTCATTTGTCGCAACATCACGCTGTGTGTTCTGCACGTTGTTTCCCCACAAGTGTCCTCTGTCACAGTTTCTCCGTCTCACTGTTGTGCTTCAGGCAACACAGGACGAACTGAAGGCGGCATACAGGCGATTGTGCATGCTGTATCACCCAGACAAACACCGGGACCCTGAACTCAAACGTCAAGCAGAACAGCTTTTTAATCTCGTACACGAAGCCTATGAAGGTAAGAAAAGCCGTGATCTCAGCGAGTAGCTGCGGGTCAGGCCGCCATCGACTTGTATAGTCGTACAGTATTTAGGAGAGAGAGAACTATCCTGATGGTTAATACTATATGTGGTTATCCGTGTCTTGTCTTTCCAGTGCTTAGTGACCCACAGACACGAGCCATCTATGATATCTATGGCAAGCGAGGACTCGATGTTGAAGGATGGGAGGTGAGTCTATTACCAACTGTGATTGCAGATAATTCCTTAATAAGCACCATGTGCAGTTGGAAACACTTGCCATTGTATAGAGTGGCAGTCCACTGTTTATGAAGGTCAGAGCATGATGCACCTCTGACTTACATACAGGCAAGGGAATTTCAACACCATGATTGTCATGCTTACCGTATACATTTGAAAAGCTACTGTGCTGTTGGTCTCGTGCAAACATGATCAGATGTCATGCAACAAAAACAAATCTATTTGTCTGAAGCATTTGCATCTATGGGTGGCGGCTTCTCAGTAGAACCAGCATTTACAGAGAAGAAGACACACTCTCTTAGCCCCCTTCTCTTTGGAACACGTTTAAGCCAGATATGGTTTGGATGGAACATTTGTTTAAGCATGTCAGCTCCAACATGTCAGTATATTTTTGGATGAGGTGCAAAGGTGTGCTATAGACAGACATCTGAAATGCAATCTCTTTTTATATTTTGACCGTGTGACTTTGAATCACGTTGATCGTAAGTGAACATAACACATTTGATGCACAGTTTAGACAAGAAAGGATGTGCTTCTAAATTGTTCTCAGCATTGTTTACTCTAGCGTCTTAACTTGAGAATAGCTTACTCATGAACAGAATACACAGTTATTCTCCAACTGTACTGTACAGCATAATATTTAGGCACTGTACTCTACACTGTCCTGTAGGGCTGGGCAATTAATCGAAAAATAATCAAAACTGACATTTAGAAACTCTAATCGACTTAATCTTGCTCATGTCAATTAATCGTGGTGTTCACTGTTGCCATGACAGTAAAGGTTACATATCTTTTAAGGAATTTGAAAACTTGTCTCCAGTGATCATGATCTCTTCATAGCTCTAATCAACTAGACATTAACCACAGCGTCACACCTTAAAACATCATTATTTTCACTCCCTAAAGATACTCAAGTGTCAACTGTGAAAATACATAATTGTTCATCAAGAGTGGAGATAATCGTTCATTAATCGTAATCGAGGCTAAAAGTTCACTTAATCGTGATTTTGATTTTCACCATAATCGCCTAGCCCTACTGTCCTGTATAGCATCTGCTCTTCCAACCTGCATGAAATGATTGTTTTGCTTCATGGAAATAGAAAGCTTAACATGTGATGAAACTATAGGTGCTGCTCTGTGTTAACTGAAACCATCGATGGTTGGCAGTATAAAATATGACTCTTAGTATAATATTTTTGCAAGAGGAACATTTGGGAGTGCAAAATTCTGGCGGAATTTCTTCCTCCGTAACTCTTTTATCCGCTGCTTGTGAAGCAGCCAATCCGCCGTTTGCTTTGCATTGAAATCCTATCTTCTTGCTCCAGGTGGTGGAAAGAAAAAGGACCCCTGCAGAGATTCGAGAAGAGTATGAGCGTCTTCAGAAGGAGCGAGAGGAGAGAAGGCTTCAGCAAAGGACCAACCCAAAGGTATGTTGAGGGGAAGATAAGGAGCTTCACACTGAGCTGACTGTAACATTAAGAGTCATTAGGCATTCTGTGCTTATTATATACAAACACCATGAATAAACAGTGTTTATTCCTGAACCTGTTTGTTTGTTTGCTTTTTTGCAGGGAACGATTAGCGTGGGCATTGATGCCACGGACCTCTTTGACCGATACGAGGAGGACTATGAGGACATGCCTGGAGGAGGAGTCCCACATGTGGAGATCAACAAGATGCACATATCACAATCCATAGAGGTGATGTGTCGCAGCATGCGTGACAAGTTTCTGATAGCTGCTCTGAAAGGTTTTGGAGCGAATACTCATTGTTCTATGTGTTCCGCTGCAGGCTCCTCTGACCACAAGAGACACGGCCGTTTTGTCCGGCTCCCTGTCAACCCACAACGGGAACGGAGGCGGCACCATTAACTTGGCCTTGAGAAGAGTCACCTCAGCGAAGGGGTGGGGAGAGGTAGGCCACACTGGTTTTGTAACGTGCACTTTCGATGGCACACTTTTCTTATTTTTGGTGACTTTGGTTTGTCACGGAGCAGCCGGTCTGCCTCTGTGGCACGACACGCAGCCACAGTTTGAGATGTGAGATGTTGCCTTGTGTTCACGCAGGTAGAGCTCGGTGCAGGAGACACCCACGGACCTCTCCTGGGAATGAAGATATTCCGCAACCTGACACCTAGATTGTACGTGTTGAAATGCAAGAGGAAGTAAATCAGCATTCTATATGTTCTACTACAAAATGAATAATTCAGTGATTGCCTTCACTCTCTTCTGCCTCAGCTTTGTGACCGCTCAGTGCGGGCTCCAGTTTTCATCTCGAGGCGTGCGCCCGGGGGTCACCACAGTGCTGGCCCGTCACCTAGACAAGAACACTATGGGCTATCTGCAGTGGCGCTGGGGGGTCCAGTCCTCCATGAACACCAGCATAGTCAGGGACACCAAGAGCAGCCACTTCACCTTTGCAATGCAGGTTCGCAGCCAGCAGCTATATTTAGCTCGCCAAAGACAGCCTTAAATCTACAGTTGCTTGTCGGGGTCGTACCAAAATGATCGTTCACTTTTTTTTTTGTCTCTGCAGCTTGGCATTCCTCACACTTTTGTGATGATGAGCTACCAGTATAAGTTCCAGGATGACGACCAGACGAAGATTAAGGGCTCAGTCAAGTATGTTGTCAAAGTACAGCATGGGTTATTTGGAGAATGTCATCATGAATTCATATGAAGCCACCTGTTGTCAGTCATAATTGGATTGTTGAGTGTCAGTCTGTTTGTAAAGCAGCTCAGATTTCCATCCGTGTAAGTGTGCACTGTTAGCAGTTTGTGTTCAGGAGCTGAGGCTCAAGTCAACTTCTCCAGTATGTAGAGAGTGACGGCGACTTTGTCTTTGTGTCACAGATCAGGTTTCTTTGGGACTGTAGTGGAGTATGGCGCTGAGAGGAAGATCAGTCGACACAGTGTCCTGGGGGCCACGGTCAGCGTGGGAGTGCCCCAAGGTGTCTCCCTCAAGATCAAGTAAGCGCAGCTCCTTTTGCTCCAGTTTCCTGATTCAGGTTCAGGCTCCAGAGGGTTTTTCCTCATGGTGCTGTTGGTGCTTGCATCTTTGAGGATGTAGATGGAGGCTTGGACCCACTGAGATGCTACAGTAGTTGTTCCTGCTATATGAGCTTAACCCCCTGAGCATTTACGGGACATATCACACAGTAAAGTCTCTAATATCTGAATGTGATGCATAGTTTCACTTAATCCTGTGTTCATCAGAAATTCCCACAAATATTGCATTTAGCAGCCTGTTTTTTTTTTATTTTATTTTATTTATTTGATTAGGACAAGCACATTATTCAACCTGTCAGCCGGAGCCTCAATGTAAACATGCCGGAGTTAGCATAGATGCTAATTTACATCTGTTGTCCTAAGGCAGGTCAGAACACACAAATATTACAATTTACAAATATTAAACACTGTTTTTACACAAAGATAGAATTCATTTAAAATCCATATAGAAAAATAGAAAGACAAAGAAAAGTTACATATGAGAGCAGGTCTGGCTTGCTACTAACCACTGTTTGAGGGTCTTTTTAAAGGTGGTATAAGTGACACAGTCTTTAACATAAGCTGGTAGTTAGTGACCGTTCAGATATCAATAATGAATCTGCTCTCTATTCCAGGCTAAACAGAGCCAGTCAGACGTATTTCTTTCCTATTCACCTGACTGACCAGCTCCTACCCAGTGCCGTATTTTACGCCACAGTTGGACCACTGGTTTTCTACCTCGCCATCCAGCAGCTTGTTATCCGGCCCTACGTGCGGGCCCAGAAGGAACAGTAAGACACCCTCGCGTTAAGTTAGTTGTTTCATGCAAGAAATGTTATTGGAAGAAGCGCCGCACATATTATTATGGGCAGATTTTTACGAGCTCATTTTATTTCTCCATTTATCTCCGACCCTCGACAGGGACTTGGAGAAGCAGCGGGAGAGCTCGGCCTCTAATATAGCCAAGAAGAAGCAGGAGGCGGAGGCTGCCGTGAGTATTTTCACTGGCTCGCGCGGCGCAGTGGCGTCAGTCCTTACGCGGCAGTTCAGCCGCTCAGATGAGAGACGCGGGCGTCGTGGGTGACTGTCAGGAATCCTAAAGAGGCCCACGCGAGTCAGACGAAGGGACTGAGATGGGATTAGATAAGATGCAAAGTCTTAATGAAATTCATTAGTATAATCCATATGATGTGAAATCTCTTTGTTTGTGTCTGGCTCCTTCCCTCCCTCTGTGTGTGCCTCTTTCATCTCTAAAGGTCTTGCTCATGCAGGAGTCTGTGCGCAGGATTATTGAAGCTGAGGAGTCTAGAATGGGTAAGATCAGTAATATTTTAGGGATGAGCTTATCTGGAGAATAATGTTTTTTAAAGCAGATTTTGAGACTATTTGATTCTCTTACGTTCTCAGCGCTTTTTCATGCATGTCAGGCGAAAGACGAACGCTGACACGGGGTCGAATGTTTCGGCAGCATCTCTGAGATGCGGGGGGCCCGTTGTGACGACGTGACACAAGACCGTTTGCGTTTAGCAAACATTTGTCGTTAAATCTTTTGCCAGTTTACACATCGAAAAACCAAAGTAAGGTAGAATACATGATTTTAGTGACTGCCTCGAGCAGCTCGCTGAAATCCAGAGGGACAGCACACCTGACAGAGGCAAGGCCAGGGTGGAAGCCTGCTTTGTGGATAGTATCTGGCGTGATTTTGTGGAGATATGGGCAGCCTTTTATTAGTTTTTTTTTTCTAAGCTGTTATGGGAAATGGAATTCAGTGGATTTTTTTAATGACCCTCCAGCTTCTGTTTCGACGAGTGATAATTGGGCCTTTTTAGTTTGCTTTTGATAAGCACACCAACAAAAAGCCCTCAGCAGATGGTATAATTTTCACCGGGGGGAGTTTGTCAAGTGATAATTGGTGTGTGACACCTGTCACTGTAGAGGTTACTTTGATTTTAGTATCATCAGAGGTCCCCTAGACTTTGCACTTATAAAGTAACAGTTAATAGCAGTGTGTGTGTGTGTGTGTGTGTGTGTGTGTGTGTGTGTGTGTGTGTGTGTGTGTGTAATCACAGACACACAGCTGCTCCTCTTTATTCAGTGAACTACACTCTATGAAATGGTTCCCATATTGTTTATGCCGCTTGCAATTAAAATTAATTGTGCCGTCTTTTTGTCGCGTACTCGCAAAACAATTTAAACAAACAAGTCTCAACAAATACGTCGGCTCTGTTCGAAAACATGCGGCTGAAGCTGCCGGCACGCGAGATTCAGACGGTTCTGCAGTTTAAGTGGGGATTTGTGTTGGACTTTTAATGTCGGATGTCTCAAAGTTGCACTTCAAAAAAGTTGGCCATTTTGGTGACTGCCTGGCATTTTGAAACGCGTCACAACAAGATGACTGACACGAGTGTTGCTTCATTAAACCAGGTCTGATCATCCTCAACGCCTGGTACGGTAAGTTTGTGACGGACAACAGCAGGAAAAACGAGAGAGCGAAAGTCATCGACGTGACCGTGCCGCTGCAGTGTCTGGTCAAAGACTCGAAGCTCATCCTCACTGAGGCCACAAAGGTAAAGACAGAAACATCTCCAAAGCATTCATCCTGAATATGGTACACACGCCGGTTAAAAATGTGTCTCATGTCACAGACTGATGTGATGATTCAGTGTGAAGACTTCGTGTTGTCTTTGCAGTCTGGACTCCCTGGCTTCTACGACCCCTGCGTGGGGGAGGAGAAGAGCCTGAAGGTGCTGTATCAGTTCCGAGGAGTCATGCATCAAGTGCTGTCAGGAGACACAGAACCACTCAGGATACCAAAGCAGTGTAAGTCCCGTGCACTGTACAGCACAGCGACTCTGTGGGGATCGGGTCACAGTTCTGCCCCCGTCGCTGTAGCGTTTAGCTCCTTCACTGCAGGTTTTACTGATTTGGTAGAACATGTACTCTCTTGAACCGTCTAGCCTGGCCCTGTCTCAGATGTTACAGACAGCGGGGGGATTTCACCTTAACCCCCAGCCTTTGTAGACGTGTTTGATGCAACATGTCTTAGAATATTTCATCGTTACTCAGAGTATGTCTCCTCAAACCCATTGAGCTATATTACCTGCCAGCAGTGTTATTTCTGACTGCTTTGTTCTTGTGTTCCCCGGCGCAGCTCACAGGATTGATGCGGACACATAGGGGCTCCTGCGCCGACCAAAAAGACTCATCTCTCAGCTGTTGGACAAAAGATGGATAAACCTGTTTTAGATACAACACGGATTGAAGTCCTTGTTACTCAGAAAAACGTGCATTTACCCTTTGTCTTTATATTCATTTAAATATGCAGAGCGGAGTAAAAGTGTACACAGATTGGATTGATGATGATTCCGTATCCACGGACAGGGTTGCGGCCTGCTTGAAATTCTAATGTGACACCAAAATCAATGGCTACCATCGTTTTTTCTCCCAGGTCTTCGAGCCTACTCGGTATCCATTCATTTTTGGTGTGGCTTGTAATTTATGATTGAGTTCTATGTACTGTATTGTACACAAGCTGCAGTGCCTATGATTGAAGACATGAATGCACCTCTGTTTATTTGCCATATTATTAAAATCAGTCTCTCTCATATTGCTGAACCATTTCAGTACTTTTTCAGAAAGAGAGAAAAAAAAAGTTGTGTAGTTTTTTTTAAAATGCTTGTTTGTAAGATGCAATGTTTTTGATTGTTTTGGGCTAACCCAAGTAATTAACTTTGAGCATCCTTTATTGTTAATGTGGCTGATGCACGAGAACTACAGAAATGTGTGAATTTAAATATGAATGTGGTGCAGGGTGCTAAAAACAGCTACACAAAGAGGATGTAACAGAAAATAAAAGGAAGGCAGAGGAAAGTCCTCTTGAGACAAAGGTGAAATAGCGCAGCTTCAGACTGAGTTCATCATGAGAACGCTGCATGTGGAAGGTGTTGTGATTGGACAGAGTTTAGAGAGAACAGTTTATCACTGTCATTATGCATTTATTGTATGACAATCATCTTGTGGTGACAATTGCATGCAATCTGTCTCTGTCACACACACTGTTCAGTGTGTTACACTGCAGGTCTTCTCCCTGTGATCCGGTCTGTCGGTCTGGGGGAGACGTTCATGAAGCTTTCCTCCCTTCACTTGTTTGCCAGTTAGCATGCTATAAATAGAAAGGAGTGGATTAACTGAGAGCACCACAAGACCAAATATTGTTTTACTCGCTGTGAAAAATGCAACCCTGCCTCGGGAAGAGCCGCAACAAGGGGATTGTGCAAAGATTGTGTTTCCCGAAACCTCAAACATCACATTAACGATGTATGATGATTCTGTTAAAGTTGGACAATTCCCTCATCAGGCTACCCTTTCTTTTTATCAGTATTTTTCTCCAGGATCACCGAATGATATGGTTTGACGGTTGATTGGAACCAATGATTCATCAAAGCGGGTGATCAAGAGTTTAAGAAGTATGACAGTGTCAAAAACAAATGTGCTCCACTGTTTACTGTGTCCTCTTAAACTGTAATTAGTAACAAAGACGTTTGGTTTTCAATTCCAGTTGTGTGACTGTGTGCTCCGGCCTGTTGTGTTTTAAAACGGAGTAATCACACAGGCTAATTCCATACAGTGAAACAGTTTAGCCTGATTGTATTTATGTACTGTTCAGTTTTAATTAAGTGGTTAAATCTCAACAGCAGTTCACATTATTATTCCATCCACAGCAACGTGTGCCATTGAAAAGCAATTTGCTTTCTCCCTCATGCACATAACTCTGTGCCCACTCACAGGGATGACACGGACTGGAAGAATGTACATACTGAGAGTGATGTTACTTCCTGAGCTGCAGCAGTTAGAGGTCATCTCTGTCTCTCACTTATCAGTTGAGCTGATCGAAGACAAGACATGCATCACTCTGATCTGAACATGTTAACTCAGCCTTCATCAGACAGAATGTTTGATCAGCTCCTCACACATGGACACTTCCATACATACAGCGACTGTGATGACCTCAGACTGTGTGTTCATCAAGTCAGTGTGTTACTCTGAAGAGGCCTCTTGCTCCCTGATGTGAATCAGCTGCTTGGTCAAAGAAACACAGTTTACAAGTGGATCAATCATGACCTTTGTCAGATCACTGTGTTATTCACGACAGTTGGGGTCAGCCTCCAAGGATGAGAAAACGCACCGTTGTCTGGGGGGGTTCGAATGGTCATGACTACCTCTGCCCTCGGTGAAGTGACGGGAGTGAGGATTTGTGGTCGACATTTCTCTAACTGAGCGAATAAGAAATGATGTGCAGAACTTTAGACTGACACGCGACGCCTCATCGGTGAGTGTGTGGTCTCTTTAAGGAGCGCGCGCCTCAGGTTTCCTTTCACTTCCGTGTTGTGGGACGCTCGCGGAGAATTCGTAGAATTTTAGATTAAGTATTAAGTAAATTGCAAGTAAAAAAAACAGATCCAAGCTGCATCTGTGGCCGTGTTGCGTGCAAGCAAGGGCGTTTCTGGTCCGTGTCCCCCTGCGTCAAGAGGACAGCCACGGAAAACACTCACAGCTCCGATATGTTCCAAGGTCCAGGTCCGGAGCACAGACAGACCGTGGCTGCAGTGAGTACAGAGACGGAGAGGTCCCGGCTGTCAACAGCTATTGCTGAGAGACAATGTGCATTACACTCTATCCTTTGCATGCAGCCACACTTCACATTGTATTTAACTATATGGTTCACTCATGATACACACTGTTAGCCACCAACTTCTCCTGTGTGACTCTCTGTTGACTGTGCTATCTTGGATTTCAATGAAATATGTTACTTGACATAAGGAGAAAATAACCACTTCGATGCACCCATAAGAAAGCTGTCTCATCATAAATTAATAAATAAGTAAATAGATAAATACATTTATGCACACCACAGAGCAATGAAATCAGTTCATAAAACGACTGTCCCATAATACTTGAAGACTTTTCTAAAGTTTCATTATTTGCCTCATGTGTTTGTGTCTGTCTAATAGCAGTGAGACAAATGCAGGTGCCTTAGATTCTATCATTATGTCAGTAGGGGGCATCACTCCAAACCAAACTAAAGTGATCTTTAGTTTGGTTTATACAAACATTTAAGGCACATCTGTATATACACAGCTTTGAGCTGTTGAACAGGCAATCAGGATAATAATGGAACATAAAAGGAAAAAAGAAAAAAACAAAAGATTAACAGTGTGAGGGTCTCATTCAAGAAGGGTAAATGTGTCCAATAAAGAAAGAAGTCTTTGGGCATTTTTATTAGACATACAATGCAAGGATTTTTTATAAGTTCTCAGATCATTCTTCCATCCGTTGATGTGGGGCTTCACCTTAAGATATTTGCAGCGATGAATGAAGTGTTTACCAAGTGTGATCAGATTGTTTACCAAGAAATCCTTATTCTTCTCCTCTAATTGCACTCCAACTTTAACCGACATCCAGTTTAACGGATGCAGAACAATTTGCTCGGTTAGTAACCAGTTTTTGAAAAGTACCCAGAATTGAGTTACATGTTCACATTCAAAGAAAATATGTTCCACAGTCTCAATGTCGCTCTCACAAAATCCACATGAATTGTTCTCCCAGTTAAATTTTAGATGTAGGGAGTGGTTCGATGGATAAATATAATTTAGTATTTTAAATGTGACCTCTTTGGCTTTGTGAGGAATTGGATTAAATGGACTGACTTACATAGCGCCTTTCTAGTCTTTTCGACCACTCAAAGCGCTGTACACTCACGTCACATTCACCCCTTTCACACACACACTCATACACTGGTGGCCGAGGCTACTGCACAAAGTGCCACCTGCTCATCAGTATCATTCACTCACATTCATACACCAATGGCTATGCCACCGACAGTATCTTGCCCAAGGATGCTTCAACATGTGGACTGCAGAGGCCAAGGATCGAACCACAAACCCTTTGATTGGTGGGCGACCGCTCTACCATCTGAGCCACAGCCGCCCACAGAGAATGTATTCCAATCTTTCTTGCCTCCACAACACTGAAATCTCTTAGAACATATTTTCTTTTAAGTTGATAAGGGTAGAATTGTGCCGTCATAATACTTCTAATAAACTTATTAGAGAATATTTTACTACCTAAACTGACACCTTCAACCTGCAATGATCTCATTTCCAAAACATTCGCGTATAATACCAATTGTTGAGTCATTGTTTTAAGGGGAGTTGGAATGGCTTTAATTATTTTATTGTATTCCTTAATCAAGCACTGGAGGTTATATTTCATACAAAAGTTTCCATGAGTTAGGAAATTGCCCTGATCATCTAATAGATGTAAAACAGCCCAAATTCCTTTTTCAAACCAAGTCCCCAAAAACAAGGATTTACGATTGGTCAGTATATATCTATTATTCCATAAGGGTAACTAAAGTGATCATCCAGAGACTGAGCTGATCTGTGTCCTGTCTGTTTGTTTCAGTTGTTCGCTTTTCCTCTGGAGATCCTGGAGGAGATCTTCCTGAACCTTCCTCCTGATCAGGTGGTTCATGTAATTCGGTTAGTGTGCCATCAATGGAAAGACGTGGCCGACAGTGAATCTTTGTGGAGAGAAAGGTGTAGAAGAGAAGGATTTCGAATCCGTGATGCTTCCAAAATCTCCAAAAACTGGAGGCTGTTTTACTTCTTGTGTAAGAAGAGAAGAAATCTTCTCAAGAATCCAAGAGGGGAAGGTAAGGAGCCACAAAAGTAACTTAACTCAACATTTAGTAGCGTTACACTAGTATTTCTCTCACAGCTTTGCTCTGTGTTTTTATAGAAGGACTGAGTGGCTGGCAGATTGTGGCAAATGGTGGTGATCAATGGGCAGTACATGATGTTAGAAGGCCACATCCAGATGAGACAGTCCAGAAAAACTTTGTGACCTCTTTTGGGTGAGCATTCAAGGGGAGACCTGCAGGAATTACATATGGTACATTTATATTAAATAGTAACTAAAATATTTTCTGTTGTTCAGTAAATGCATGAAGCAGCAGCTCATCGACATCGAGAAGGAAGGTTATAACCCATCATTTATGGATCACTTCCAGCCAGACATCAGAATATCTGATTGGTAAGGAAAAATACACAAGAGGGTACTTTCACTGATTCTTGTTGGTGAAAGTTGGACAGGCTTTACTTTTATGGGCAGAAATGTTCATGGACAAGGTCATTTATGATTATAATGAAATGAGCAGACAGAGTTGCATAAAACTTGGCACCAGTTCACATTCACCACTCTGTATGACGAAATGAAACCATAGAAAAATTGACCAAGCGTGTCTGTGTGTGTTAAAGGTATTCACCAAGGCACGATTGTGGCTGTAAATATGAGATCCGTGTAGAGTTGCTGAATCAAAGAAAGGAGCCTATTCACACGTTTGCTCCTCAGACTGTTTACTTTGAGCAGTGGAACGAGGAGAAATGGAATCAGGTACGACCAGAGCACAAGTCATTTATTCCTCGGGTGATGTTCAGAGCAGCTAAAAAAGCCCAGTGACAGCGCTAGTCTCACTGATATGTATTTTTCAGATGGCCCATGTATTCCAAAACTACGGACCAGGAGTGAGATACATCAGTTTCACCCACGGAGGCAAAGACACACAGTTCTGGAAAGGATGGTATGGAATCCGTCTCACTGAAAGCTGTGTTGAGATCTGTCCAGCGATGGACACATAGCTCATTGAGAGTCATCTGCCTGCTTTCTGCCTTTTACCTGAAATTGCACATTTTTCTTAAGTCTGCAGTAATCTCACATGTAAAAAGAATGTTTCCATGTCTGCAAAACTGAAGAATGTGCAATGTTACATTCACCTTACTTACCCTTCAGTGTGGTTGTTGTTGTAACAGTCAGTCATGGAAATTGTCAGGACATTTTAAGTCATATGAAGGAATCATTGGAGCAATGATGCAATAATAGAGTACAGAAACTGACCTCATTGGGAGTAAAGTCCATCCCCTCAGTATTACTGACCAAAGACAATGTTAAAGACACTTGAGGCTGAGAGGGATTCTCTTTGTGAAAGCTAAACAATGCAGCACTTCTCTCTTGCAGCAGAAGTGTTCATGTCTATATTCTTTGCACTGCTCAGTAATGTTAAAGTTGTTTTGCTGTATAATCCATGCAATTGAAAATCCTATATCTTTTGCACTGCACAGTCATGTGTCTGCTCGGGCATTTGATAACTATTTTATAAACTTTACTTTAGTAACCAAGTCAGTCACTAACATATTGTGTTTGAAGTTAAGGTTAGGATTTATCGTAATACTGGATTATAGTGACATTTGATCACAAGTGAAACACAGTAAAACTTTGATGTCTTTGATGTTTTTGACTGAATAAAAATCAAAGGCTGTAAGAAAACTTGTTCTCTTGTTTGATTTAAGCTTCATCTCAGCTTCTCAAAATCTCAGGATCATTAATGCACACATTTTAATCAGCGATGTCATTTTGAACTTGTTGCATGTCCATCACAAACAACTGACAAGGACTTACTAGAATTTCCAGTGGCTCCTTTGGTGATGTGATAATGGCGTGTGAATGCATTAAAAAGTCAAGTTCCAGACATTTCCTGAAACAGAATTTTTGATTGATTCACACCATCCATGCTTCCTTAACATGTGTTTGGCAAAGTAAACATCTCAGAAGGCAAATCATGCCTCTGCAATTATGGAATGATGGTAATAAATGTAAAAGTCATATCAGTAGGCTATGAGTTATAAATCATACAATAATTTTATATTATATTAATTATATTATTTCCGTCTATTGTTCAAAAGGTTAAATATCATAACAAAATCTACATTAAAAATAGCCTATTATGTTTTCCTCTCCTCCTTGATATTTAGCTTTAGATCGGGTTCGACCGGGTGGATGAGTTATCTGCCCGCCCACTCGGGACAGACACATACCGGAAGTTTTCTTTGAGGGCGGATGGCTTTTAATTCTACCCAGCGTATACCGACATGTGTCCTGGTGGGCGAAGTCAGCAGCAAAACTAACATTGCTCAGCTTTACGCCAGTTGTGGAGCATGCATCGCCGACTTATAGCAACTGGGTGCACCGGGCGTACGCTTTGTTTTGCTTCGTTTTCTAGCGACTAGCTCCGCCTTCGCCTCTTAGTCTTGCTTGAGCTTCCTGGGACAGATAACGAGCGCACCCTAGTTAAATGACGTAGAGTGTAGGGAATGAGTGTAAGGCAAAGACTGTAAATAGGGAAAACCCGAAAGTGACTTTGTAGATGAACTGGTGTTCTGTTAAATGTAGCGTTATGTGCAGTATTTGTATTGTAGCTTAATTACTTTTGCCCCCCGAACCGCACTTCCGTGTTATGGTAGCCTACTTAAATAGCTGTGGTCACTTTGTAGCCGTAGCCTACAGACCGTAACACACAGGTGTATCCTCGCAGTAGGTTGTAGTTACTGAGTGTATTTGACTGTAGTGTCAGTGAACGCGTCACGAGCCTGGGTCTGTCCCAGCCAGGCATGAAGAGGAAGGCTAAAGCTATGGGTACAGCTCACAGCTCCGGTTCAGCCTCACGCGGGGGTGTGAGTTCGGCCGACACACCGTCCACCTCGCTCTCTCAGGAAGATGTAAGTGCCTCACACGACTCTGCACTCTGCTGACAGAGCCTCTTACGTCAGCAGACAGTATGAACAGCGACAGTGGGCAACAGCCAGCCCTTACCTGCTGCTGCAAGGAAGTGTGTTTGGACACCTGTAACCTGTAGACTCAGGTGCACACCATGCAGTCGCTGTGTTTCAGCCTCTGTTTCATAGGCATGTCAGCCAGTTGAAATGTATTGGGGTTGTCCTGGCTATTTGATCATACAGTTCATTTGACCCCCATAATCTCTTTCGGTTTCTGTTTGGTTGGAGGGGGCTTACCTTAGAGAGGGGATGCAGCACCCACTATGAATGTGGCAGGGGGAAATTAGGTGTTTCTGACAAACTCCAGAGACCAGAATAAAGACAGGAGAGAGACGAGAAAGGCAGGTCACAGGCTACTTTGACTTCCTTAGTTTCTCAGTATTTTTACAGACATTATGAGCGTTGACGTTTCTTTCCCATTTAATCAATTCAGGTAAATCTTATCTTATAAACCTACATTACTAAATCCATGTCCCTGCCTTTGACAGGTCCAAAAGATGCAGCCCAGTAGAATATTGAGAGAATATTGCATGCGTGTCTGCACCGCAATGTTTTTTCACCACTCACTGTCAGTAAATCTCACACAGTATGGACTAGAAGAGACTGTTCAATAGCAGTGAGACTAATGCAGGTAGCTTAGATTCATCATTCATTATGTCAGTAGGGGGCATCGCTCCAAGCTAAACTGATCATCCAGAGTCTGAGCTGATATGTGTCCTGTCTGTTTGTTTCAGTTGTTCGCTTTTCCTCTGGAGATCCTGGAGGAGATCTTCCTGAACCTTCCTCCAGATCAGGTGGTTCATGTAAGTCGGTTAGTGTGCCATCAATGGAAAGAAGTGGCTGACAGTGAATCTTTGTGGAGAGAAAGGTGTAGAAGAGAAGGATTCCGCATCCGTGATGCTTCCAAAATCTCCAAAGACTGGAGGTTGTTTTACTTCTTGTGCAAGAAGAGAAGAAATCTTCTCAAGAATCCAAGAGGGGAACGTAAGGAGCCACAGAAGTAACTTAACTCAACATTTGCTGATGTTATGCCATGATTTTCCAATGCAAAATATTTTTTCTCACAACCCTTTTAGAGAAAATGAAGAATTGGCAGATATTGGAGAATGGTGGTGATAAGTGGAAAGTTGAAGGAGTTATGGTGCCACATCCAAATGAGACAGTCCGGAAAAATTTTGTGACTTCTTACGGGTGAGTATTCAGCAGGGGTTCAGAAAACATATTGCAAGTACATGACATGCTACATTTCTGTTTTGTCAAGGAGCTAAAACACATTTTTTTGCAGAATGTGCAAGAAGTCACAGCTGATTGATTTGGGGATGGAAGGTTATAACCCATTGTTCATGGATCACTTCCAGCCAGACATCAAAATATCTGATTGGTGAGGAAAATGTACATGAAATACTCTCAAATGGAATTCCTCAGTTGATAGCCTACATAGCTTGCCATGTCATGTACATATAGTCATTACATGTGACCATATATGTAATATATAAAATCATACAAACTACATGAACATCTAGTGCAGAGAAAATCTTAATAAATCCTTGTAACATCATAAAACTGCCCCACATGATGAGAGGCCCTTTATTTTTCTGTGCTGGAATGAAGTCTGAGAAAGATAGAAGCTAAATAGCACAGCTCAACAATATATCTTAGCCTATCTGACCGTAATAGATGTGTGTAAACAACAACTGTTCTGTCATTCAAATATAAATGAAGGAGGCTACTGTTTGTCATGTGTAAAAAACCCTTAATTAATGTCATACTTGTTGGCTTTTGTACTGTGTTTTGAGGCACTGTGTGATTTTTCAATTAAAATTAACATACTTCATTACTATTTCCATAATGCAACACAGAACATACTGTATGCTTGGATTTGGGCCTTTTTTTTTTTTTTTTTTAACAAAATTAGGATTAACATAACATGCATTAAAACGCAATTAAAAGAAATAAACTAACAAAACATACTGAAATAGCAATGTGTTAATTGCTGCTGTAATCTGGCCCTCTGATGAACAGTGATGAGAAAAACTTGCCCATTGTTGAACCTAACTGCTAACACCTGATCTGCACACTCACACTTCTTTTGTTTAGGTACGCACCACGATGGGATTGTGGCAGTGAATATGAGATCCATGTAGAGTTGCTGGATCAAAGAAAGAGATGCATCAAGAAATTTGACCCCGAGACGATTTTCTTTGAGCAGTGGAACGATCAGAGCTGGAATCAGGTATGTACAAAGCGTGAGACAGTCATTCATTTGTAGGATGGGAAGTTCAGAAGAGGTGCAAAACCCAAGGACAACTCTAGTCTCACTGTTATGTATATTTCAGATGACCCATGCATTTCAAAACTACGGACCAGGAGTGAGATACATCCGTTTTACCCACGGAGGCAAAGACACACAGTTCTGGGCAGGATGGTATGGAATTCGTGTTACCGACAGCTGCGTTGAGATCTGTCCAGCGATGGACACATAGCTCTTGTGGATTAATCTGATGCCTGCTTCCTGCCTTTTGCTTGAAATTGCACCAAATCTTATTTGCCTTTTGTAACCTGCAGTTATCTTTATGTCAAAGAGAATGTTTCTTTTGGTATATTGTTTGTGCATCAGTTTCTGTTTAAAATGTAACTTTAAAAACACTCTCAGTGCCACACCTTGAGAAGACATACTCAATAGTAGCAGAGCACACTGACATTATGAAGGCCATGAGTTTAAGTAGTGTTATAGTATGACTGGAAAAACTGTAACCCGAGTCAAAAGTGAAAATGCTGACCAAAAAAAAAAGCTATTCTAAAACACTAACAGGAATAAATTTTTATTTAAATTTAAATGTTATTGCTGTTCACTGTACCATTGTTCACAGGTAATTATCCATTTTTCCTAAAGAGCCTCATACACATATCTTTGCAGTGAGGTTAGTTGTTTAAGTACCAAAGAGCCATTATGGTCCCTCAGAAAGCAGTGTGATGTCTCACTTTGAAAACAGCCAGATCAATTAGTTTGAGGTTGTCAGAGCAGTAAATATTCCTCAGTCTCATTGAAAATGTACACTCAAGCCAGACATTACATTATTATCTGTTAAATGTTTCATGCCATATAAATGGAAAGTTGATCTCTAAGATCACAAAGGATTCTGTCGCTAAATGTAATCTACAGCATTGCTGTTTGATGAACCAGCCTGAATGGAAATAATTTTTGCACTGCTCTGTAATGTGTATGCTGAAAAGTGCTGTTTTTTTTCTGTTGCGCAGTCAGTTTCATGTTGTATGTCTTGCTCCTACATCATCTGTGGAAAATTCATATCAGATTGGAAACTTTAGTTATGTAAAGATCAAGTTAGACAACAACATATAGTATTTGAAGTTAAGTTTATTTATAATACTGGCTTATTGTGATGCAAGATACAGTACAACTTTGATGCAACTTTGATTGCAATTTGAATAAAAATTAAAGAATCCAAGAAACTTTTTCCTGGTTAATGTCAGTGTCATCTCGGCTTCTCTAAATCTCAGTATCAGTAACGCACACATTGTATTCAGTCAATAAGTTATGAGTTATTCTCATTATATTTACAAATTCAAGCCTGCCATTTAGGTGTGGATATAGTAAAAGACAAATGCAAATAGTGCTAGTTCAGTCACTCAGAAATATTCACAGGATCTCAAACAACATATAGCACTTTGTAAGAACTCTAACAATGTGTTGCTATCCGACTTAATGATGCTGCAGTGTAGCAGCAAAACAGTTCACTATCCTGGGGTTATCGGCTCAAACACTTACAAAGATCAGTCATTACAAGTTTTGTGTACGGGACACATCATCTTCTTGTGAGATCACTTTTGTCACAAAGTAAACGACTGGGAATTTCTTGTGCTCTAACTCTTACTTAAAAACTTGCTGTTTGTGATACATGACTGCCAATGCAGGGTTGACATTGCCTTTCAAGCTCCACTCATTTCCTACTTATTTGTCAGCTTCTGTGGATGTCTACTCTGAAAGGTATCAACTGATCAGGTCTTGTTTTGGCAAACTCGAACTATGATGCAGCATAGCCTAAAAATGTCACATTACATCAATTTCTTTGATCTGTCCAGAGGGTATATTGATGTTAAACATGAAATTATGTAAAAATATGATGACTTTTATTAACCCCTTGAGAAATGTATCTTCTTGAAAAGTGTTTTGGAAACCCAACAAGAATTTAAAAATATTTGAGTTCTATGATTTTATCACTAGATACTCCACGAAGTGACGGAAGAATGATGCAGTGTGAACTAAATGCAGTTGGACATATAGTAGAAAAGGTCAATTTTAAGGACATAACTTGAAATGTAAAAAACAAACAAACAAAAAAAACAACTAAAAAAATAGGACATACTGAGGTATAATTTGAGCATCTCACTTGCTTATTTGTGTTTTACAGGGCAGTCGAAAACAGTTGTTCTATTGAAATACCCCTTCATAATCCATTCTTTCTGAGTAACACTGAACTCAAAAAGATTTACTCAACATAATGCAGTGAAAGAGAAACATTATTTCATAAAGTCATGTACAGTTTGTGAATATATTTTACATCATCAGTGTTCACATCGTGTAAGACCATCAAATCATTACAAGCAGAATCCAATTACTTGATTTTAAAGTCATGTTCAACACACTGAATATGTATTCAGGTCAGTCAGTCAGAAGGCAAATATTTCATGATACCTCAACTCATGTTGGAATGTGCTTGTGCAGCAAACGTCTTCAGTACTGTAACCTAGATTTGGAAAGTGGTGTGGAGCAGGCTGTGACGAAACTTAGAGCAGAACACATTTACGTCTTTTCTTAGGTTCAGGAGGCTCCAGGGCAGCCAGTATTGCCTCATCAAACACATTCTTTAATCCTTTCTGTGGAAATAAAATATTAATATTCAAAACAGACCTATGTTCCAAACACAAATTAGCATCTTCAGGGAACTAATTGCAAAAGAAGGCTGAGTAGAAATGGAGCAGAGCGATCAAAATTTTCCTTTATTCAAATAGCATTATACAGGACTCTCCTCATGATCAACTTGTCTGAGTGAAGACAAAAGCCCATGGAAAATTTTGGTGCTACAGTAGAAAAACTGTTGTTACTGTCTAAGACAGAATGTAGCATAAGTGCTTTGAATGGTACAACTGATGCTAGAGCTCAATACTGCGATAGTAACAGAATGTCAATTTTAAAAACAAAAACAAACTCAGTCATGTATAGTTACACAGACTTGCACACGAGGTGTTGGAAGCAGAAAGAAGAATTAAAGATTGGCACTCTTATCATATCAGGCAGCATGGATAATTGTGATTAGGCCAACACATGAACAGAAGGAAAAACGTTAATGGGCACAAAGTTTTAAAGTTTAGAGCGTTGTGGTTATTTTAGTGACAGACATCTCTTTACAATGAGTAAGCAGCAGACGATCGAGAGGCAAAGCAAGATGCAAGAAGACATCAGAACAAACAGCATTTTCTCTTTCTCTGAGTTTCTGGGGGCTCTAAAGCGGCTAAGATAGCCTCATCAAATACGTTCTTCAGTCCCCTCTACAGAAAGAGGAAAAGAAGGGAGAAAGACAGGCAACACAGAGTTAGATGGAGTGTTTAGCCAAATGCTGCTAGCAAAAGACAAAGCACAGTATTTCCATCCTGGTTAGGAAGGTAATGTTGAAATGCATGCTTGGCACACCAGCTTATAGTGTTGTTTAGATCTTACCTGTGTTAGGGCTGAGCACTCAACATATTTAACTGCCTTAAGGTCACGGGCAAGCTTTTCGGCTGTCTCAGGGGTGATTGGCTTCTGTTTGTTCTTGGCTAGCTTCTCCACTGTGGAGGGGTCGTCACGCAGGTCGATCTGAGTGCCTACCAACAGGAACGGGGTCTTGGGACAGTGGTGAGTTATTTCAGGGACCCACTAGAGAAGAAATAAAAAGACGAAAGACTTTTCACCAAAAGGCAGATACACTTACTGATTATACAAGAAAATGCTATGAACTCAGTACTGATGATGGAATATAACTGCTCCAAAAAAAATGAAGAATGGTGAGGAGAAGACAAGGGTAAGGAACACCAAAGGAAAAAAGGAAAGGAAAAATTTAACTTGAGTATAACCTTTGTTCTCATGGTGCCAAACTTGTTAAGGAACAAACCTTAAAATGATAGTTCACCCAAAATTCAAATTTCACTCATAACATACTGGATCCCATGTCGGCAGAGCGCTGCAGTTATTTTTTGGCTCACCGGTTCTTTTTTACAGTTTCACGGGAATCGGTGCTGCAGGGACGCAACTCGGGGTCCACCTACCTTCATCCCAAAAAGACACATAAAACAC
>JBCAUF010000002.1:20742713-20752727 GCA_038406115.1 Haemulon aurolineatum | reverse complement strand
TGCAGCGCTCCGCCGACCTGGGATCCAGTATGTTATGAGTGAAATTTGAATTTTGGGTGAACTATCACTTTAAGACACATTTGTTATTGGTTGTAAATGTGTACATATACATGTGTGCATGTCTTTGCTTGTATGTGTGTGTATGATCATGTGAATTATTTCTTATTTTGTTTCATTTATTTTCCCTTATGCCAGAACAGAAGATTTCTGAAATGCCTCCTGAAATATTTTCTGAAAGTCTGCATATCAGTGTGCACGACTGAATCATATTCATCATAAACCTCAGGTTAATATTTTGTTTTGGAAATGTGAAACACGGTCACAAGGTTACAGCCAATAGTTTTCATGTTCGCCTGACTTTTTGAAATACCTCCTACTTTACCTTTATTCAGATCAGTGTCTGTGATCATAGGCTCCTGTGAGGTTCACCTCCAGAGGACAAATCTTTCACTCAAATCATTCTTAAATGTTTGATGATATTTTAAACAGTACTCATTTAGTGTTATTCTTTTTGTTATTACCCCTTATTGCCAGTGAATTAAATAATGGATAATGGAGTTCGGGGGTTGTTTGGGAGAAATGAACCCCGACAGGATGTATGTTTATTTGTGTCTATCAACCAACTAATTCTACATTATCCCGCTTATTATACAGCTAACAAGTTAAATAATTATTGTGAGACTCAATGTTAATCAAAATACAACTTTTATCGATTTATAAATTGCATCATTTAGCACATCTGTTAGTCTGGTCACTTCTCCGCTGTTTTGCAAGCCCTCCTCTGGTCGTGCGCGTTTGTTTTCAACGAATCCTATGATAATCAATCATTGGATCAATGGATGATCATTGGCATGTTATGATGTGTATATTTGTGTCGTCTTATCAGTCATAAACAAGACATTATGGTTTACGGGTCACATTTGTGTCGCGGACTCGCGGTGCCACCAAGACGCGAGCTGTGGCACCAGTCAGAGGCAATTAGTCGGAAGATGTTTAATGAAGGTAAAAAATGAAACATAAGGTAAATATCCTGCATAGTTCCTCTCCAGAGCAGCGTCCCTCGCAATGGTCTGTTATACGTGATGACGGTCTGTGAGGCCCCTTTCACACCGAACGCGGTTTGCGCTGCGCCCACTGCAGGGTACGGCGCAGACAGGCGCAGAGCAAGACGCTCGTCGTGGCGCTAGTTGCTAGGCGACCGAAGTGCTTTTCCTGCTTGGTGCCCTTTCCCCACTGGTTTGGACGTGTTGGCAAGATGTACGTGTCTTAGTTTCAACGAAAGGTCCAGGCTTTAATGTTCTAACTTTTTTAATGTCTAACTTTTTGCTGAGGGCACGGTCTCGGCCACCAGTCTTTGTGTCTCAGAGCTCAGGACACCGGGACACGGCATAAATTAATCTGTCCTCTATCCATCCTGTCACTCACTCTCGGGCCAGCCAATTCTCTTCAATTGGACGCGTCAAGATGTCGTCACAGCGCGCTACGTCCAGATGAAAAAAGTTTCAATTCGGCGCAGCGTGCAACGGCGCCAGGCGCTAACACATGCACAATGAATGGGTGTGCTGTCAGCCGCCTGCGCTTTACGCATTAGGTGCTAAAGCCCTATTATCCAGACATAACAGACCGTAGAACGCAGCGATTGACCAATCAGAGTGCAGCATTCAATAGAGCCGTGTAACAAAACATATTAACTCTTTGCTTTGGCACTTAAAATCCTCCAACCACTTAATAATATAGAACAGAGTACTACTATATGGAGTACATCATGAGAGCAATTTAATTTCAAATAGTCAGAAGGCGAGGACGTTGTTACATTTGCAGGGTGAGCAACTCCACTGCTTTCAGATAAAGACCATGTACTCACCTTTTCTTTAACGTTCTCAAACGAGGAAGGTGAAACAACTGAAAAGCAGACTAAGAAGACATCTGTCTGTGGGTAGCTTAGTGGTCGTAACCGGTCATAATCCTCCTGACCTATAGAGAGACCACACTACAAATTAATTTACCATCACAAAGAAACAGCTGTGCTTAGTTCGATAAAGAATACAATTTAATTCTAAGAGGAAAACACAGTCTTACCTGCTGTATCAAATAAGCCAAGGGTGTATGGTTCACCCCCGATCATCACAGTTACTGCATAGTTGTCAAAAACCTGTGAAAGAACAATCAGTGTCATGTCATACTCAGTTCAAGAACTTTTTCCATTTCTTTATCAATGTGTGAGTGTGTGCCAGCACGCATCTGACTATAACACACCAAAGGCACTTACTGTTGGTACATATTCAGATGGGAATTTGTTGGTGGTGTATGAAATCAAGAGGCAGGTTTTTCCCACTGCTCCATCACCCACCACCACACATTTGATAGTCTGCATCTTTGTGCTTTCTGATTCTGCTGAAAAGAAGTGATAAGTCAATGGGACATTCAATATTTCACACATGTACAAACACTGACCTTTGTTTGGTTGGTTTAAAAGTTAGCAAAATGTTCACCTCTGAGCTGAACTGAGAGATGTTTTTTTTGGGGGGGGGGGCTGAGAGTCACACCCCACCGTCACAGCTGTCTGACAGGCTGACGTTAGCTAACGACAGCGTTACTAACCAGCTGGTTCACTTCATTACCTGGCTAGCTGTTAAGCTCAGCTGATATCGTGGGTACATCATACAGAGTGCTGCTATCCACGTAAGCAAACACTCATGGAAATGTTTGCATATCGGTTAGCAAGCTAAGCTAACGCTGTGCTAGAGTGCGCTTGACAATGCTAGCTGGCTTAGCCACCGGCCGGCTAACGTAAGCTCGTACACAACACTAGGCTGTTGTGCGTGAGCTCGAGCAAACAACAGGGCCAGAAAACCAACGTCCCAACCTGTGTATATTCTAACTGCGCCCTGAAATGCTAGAAATGTTTACGTTACGTACCAGTGTCCCTCCGTATATTCACTGGTTTACGTTAGCTCTGTATTTCGCCGGGCGTTGGCACCAGCGAGCAGCAACTTGCTACAGTCAGGGAGAAGTCTTCACTTCCACTACGACTGTCAAGCTGGACACAATCATACCGGACATCGACTTCAAAGTAAAAGATTTGGCATAAGTACTAACATCTGATGCTACATACTCGTGGACAAAGGTACCAGAGTATATATAACTGTGTCAAGATAAAATCCCCAATTGTTGGTTTGAGGTACTTCCCACTATGTATAGTTTTTGTATCATGTATTCATGATTGCTACCCACTTGTGCTTTTACTTTGAAGGATGACTTTGTCTCGTTATCACGGCTGTCTTGACGTGACTTTATGCGAGAGGCTCCTGCAGCAGAAGTGATGACATCACCTCCTAAGTCCCCCACACCTTGCATCCTCACCTGAATGTGAGCTGAGCATACCACATGGTGCATCTAAAGGTAGTGGGGCATTCTGTATCTTAACGTCATAGAGTAATATATGACAGAGATGCATAAGATAACGTGAAAAAGTGATTCGGGGATCAAACATGCTCTTTGTGTTTCAGCCATATATAGACTGTAGAACAATTTGGGAAATCTCCGCAGAATACAATGTGCTAGCCCTTTCAATTGCTCTGTGTTTTGCTGATTTTCTCTGTACACGTGACATCTATTGCACGTCTGTCCGTCCTGTAGAGGGATCCCTAATCTGTGGCTCTTCCTGAGGTTTCTTCCACCTTTTTTCCTCTGCCGGATGGGTTTTTTGTGGGCAGGTTTTTCCTCACTCGAACCGACGGTCTGAGGACAGAGGGTGTCGCTCACTGTACAGATTGTAAAGCCCTCTGAGGCAAAATGTGTTTTGTGAATTTGGGCTATACAAATAAAATTTGATTTGATTTGATTTGATTTGAGCTGAGACCCTGGCTACTTTGCTATACGTCAGAAGGGATTACTTAATAGAACAGAGCCATTGTGAGTGTTATTAGTAATACATTTTCCTTGACAAGTTAAAGCCTTGAGGGGTCTCTAATGTTTTGTCCACTCTTACGTACATACAATGGGGTGACATTATATAAAAATATAAAAAACAACATATAATGCAATTCAATATACCACTAAATATGGAAAAACAATTGCCCAACTTCTTGCAGCTGTAATCAACAGGGTAATGAAATCTGCTTGTCAAGGGTTACAAATCACCACTTCCTCTTTTAGAGAATATGGTGTATATAATCGTCTGGGGAATTTGAGCATAGTTTAGCTTTGATTGAACTGAAAGTCACTAGTTTACCTAAATTTGGAGAAATACTGCATTTCACCTGTAGGTACTATATGTCATCTTTCCTGAGGTCAGCAAAAATAGAACAGCACATTCCTATCATTTCTCCATTATCTGTTCATGTTGTGTCCTCTATAACTAGTTGAGAGTTGGTTGGTGTTTTATGTATTATTTGGCATGGTGTTCATCATTGGCATACAAAACTGACAGATCTTCTAAACCCCCCTAGAAACAGGTGGTTAAATGCAAAAAGATTAAATAAAAGCTTCAGGCCTCACCTCCCCAGAGGTGCTTATTTTAAGCTGAATGGATATTCGAAAGTTGGACCCAAAGTTATCACAGGCCCTGGCACATAAATTAATGAGCTTTTAATCATTTAAATACTAAGAAAAAAAAGGAGTCTGAAAGCTACTTTTTCACATAGTTTATTTTTCAGTTTAATTCACACACTGATGGTGGAGGAAATCATTCTGTAGCCCCTGTAGGACCAGGTTTATAATTCACACATGAGTCAAAGTTAAGGTTTTGCCAAACTCAGTCATAAATGTTTGAGTTTCGTTGTTGAAATTGTTGGTGGGGCCATATTTGTCCTGCAGTTTTTATCCTCCACACAACGATATGTGTAAACACCAAACAACACATCATTGAAATAAAGAGGATCCAACGTAAAGCTGTCCACCAACTAGGTAAAACAAACAAACAAAAAAAGTGGGATTAGAATGATTTACTTGTTGTACATGGTATTTAATTGATCATATGTCTAGTTTTTAAGTTCTACAACAATAAATGATAAAATGGAAGTTACAATATATCCTCACCCTATTTCATCTTGTATCACTGGTGATGGTGTGGTATTGGTGGTAGTGGTGGTTGTTATCACTGTGGAAAAACACACTTTGCATTAAAAGTCAACAAACGATATATACTGATTGATCAAGCCTGTTTCTTATTATTTATGTTTCTCTGGCTCAGTAATAAATCAGTTCTGTCAAAGCAAGAATATTATGAAGCTGCAGGAGCATTATGTACAGTATAATGAGCAAACCCAGCTGAAGCATACCTGTGTGGGAGATGCGAAGCCTGACACCAGTGTAGATATTCCTCCCATGTGTGGCGATGACACACCAGTACATATCCTCATCACTTTGCCCGAGAGATGTCATAGTCACAGTGAAGACTCCTGTGTCCTTATCATCTACAATGAAGCTTCTGTTACTCGGTCGGTTCCTGGGCGTCTTCACCACAATCTTACACAGGCCATATCTTTTTCCTTTGCACCAGTACTTTGTGTTGTCTCTGAACTGAGGGTCATACTGACAAGAGACTGTCACGGATCCCCCGTATGCTGCTGTTACCACCTCTGGGGCTGACAGCTGAACTGAGTCCACAGCATGCTTTGTGAGCCAGAAGAGACAAACAACTCGAGCTGCAAAATGCAGAATTTCATATGATATGAGTGAAATGTTCTTTCTTTTCAAGTTACTCCGCCATTACACAGCTACAGAATTTCAAAAAGCTGCTCTTACCGTAAAAGAAGCCAACCAACATCCTTGAGGTCCTCATGATGTAAATAGAGAGAATAATGTGAAGCAGAAGCTGAGGATAAAATTGTTTAGAGGGTTCCTCTTTTTCCCCTCCGTGGTAAGATTGTGTAACTAACAAGATGGGTTACGTAAAACTGGGATTTGGATCTTAATTTACGTAGGATTGTGTTTGTATGTAAGCATCTGTTACAGTGTTGAGATCAATGTCTCTCATGTGCATTTTGCCCCTCTGTGTAAAACACTGCAGAGTGGGAACAGTAAGGCTAGTTTATTTACTTAAACAGCAGGTGGCACTATCTAATCTACCTATCTATAATGAGAAAAGTAACTAATTCCATGTATTATCATAAAAGATATTGCTTTCAGATTTCTGTTCATGGGCTTTGATATTTCAAGTGCATATCACATTCACATTTAGTTTGACTTTGCTGTTTTCTTAAGTGCAGCTCAGTCCTGGAGGAATGTTTTGACTTTATATGTTTGTTAATCTGAATCTGTGCACTTCACAGTATATTTATCATTTATAGTACTTGCATAGATAAATAGATTGTCAGTTTTGGAGGAAACAGGAATGACGCAAAACAATGACGCAATGTGACCTTTAAGGTCAGCCCACTCAAGAAAAAGCAGAACCATGTTGGTAACACAGGCACTGCTGGTGAGAAACACAAAGGAAACACCCATATGCCTTCTTTATTACCAAAGCTTATTTAACCAATTGAACTGCATGGGATAGTTTCAGCTGACAACTGTGGTGTAGAAACAAGGGTTGCCATGACCACATATCATGAAAACATACCATTTCAAGTTTGTGACTATTTAGGCAACTATTGGCTGTCACAGTGTTAGCATTCTTTTCTTTTCATTTGAGCAGATGTATAGTGAATATTCCATGTAAGATATGTGACTAGTCTTTGATTTGTACCCTGAGGGAAGGAACTCAAGCACTGAATGATCTTTCCTGAGATTAAATCACCTTGGTGAAAATGTGATTTCTTTTCACTTTTAACTAAGAAAATCAGTTAGTAAATGAGACATCCCACCTTCAGCATTCAACATTTATTTGACATCTTTTCTAATTTTTGAGACATGCCATGAAAAGCCTTGGCTCAGCCAAGGTGTTTTCTGCTGATACCAGCATATCTTTCTTTAAATATTACATAATCTGTTCAAGATAAAGAAGGCTGCATTATAATGGAGGCTAAACGATTAGATAAGTTCTCAGTTTACCATGCATACCATACACTTTTGATTTCAGTGCAAATGCCTCTTCATGGCATAACACAATCCTCTTTTCAGCTTGATTAGAGTTGTCAAACATACTTATCATCAAATATCTGCAGTCTAGACAATTTCTTTCCACGACAACTTTGCCTGTTGTTTATGCGAGCTGACTTCTAATATTTTATGTCACTGCTGTTTACTGCATGACACGAAAGACATATTTAATTAGATAACATAGGTTTATTTATAGATTTATAGTTGCCATACATAAGTATACCACCTTAGAAAATAGGATTTAAACTTTTTTTGATATGATATGATTTGATTTTGCTATAGTTTTGGCAGATCACACATAATTTATAAAATATGGAAATTTATGACAAATTCTTCTATGTTCTATGCTGTTGTTTTTGACTTTTAAAACAAGCCACAGGCATATTTCCAACTTTGTATTTACTTTGGATTATGCTTAGTTTGGATAAATGAGTCCTTCACACAAGGAGAAAGTGCTCCTGTGGAGAATAGGTCTGGAAGCACGATAAGTAATCACATGTGACTTTTTAAGTGAGCACATTTGATAATCTTCTCTGAAACAATCTTTTGCAAGTAAGCACCTTTTGGCAGATGTCATGCTGGGTATGAATATAAAAGTGAGTGCCCCTGTCAGATGACCTCCTTGTACAAAGTAGTCATGGGGAAAGTACTGTTTGTGACGGGTAAGTCAGTGCTGCGCATCTGTGCAACAGATGGTCTCCTGGTAGTAATTGCTATTTTCAGGATTTGGATATACAGTATATTACAGCCATTTTCTGGGGACAGCTCTGAGTCTTTTCTCCAGTCAATTTCTTTTTGCTTGAAAATAACATGTTACTTGTAATTTTACAGCTCTGGCTGTGCTGCTGCACGCTCAGCTTGGTAAGCAACTTGGATGTGGGATACAGTGTGCATGCTGTGTACATTTCTTTTTCTGGTCACAGATTGTACTGCATCATGTTTGGTCTGTAAATAATAGATTTCATTTGAATTAAAGGCTCATCCTTCATACTGTCATGCTACTTCACGAACTGGGCACAGTACAGACCCCCGCCAACCATTTTTATGCCCAATGACATCGACCCATGCCTGTGTACCCATCTCCTGTATGCCTTCGCCACCATAAAGAACAACCAACTGGCCACTTATGAGTGGAATGATGTGGAGCTCTATGGTCAGTTCAACGCCCTGAAGAACAAGTGAGTCACTGAACAATGTTTCCGTTTGTTTAACTCATATAATAAACACAGTTAGCAGCTTAGATGTCACTACATTGTAAAATGTTGGATTCCTTGGCAGGAATGGAAACCTGAAGACTCTTCTCTCTGTTGGAGGATGGAACTTTGGCTCTACAGGGTAAGATCATTTACAGATATCTGCAGACTTCAAATGTTGGAGATCTTCTGTTTTAATTTATTTCTGTTCCCACATTAGATTTTCACAAATGGTGTTGAGTCCTGCCAACCGTCAGACCTTCATCAAGTCAGTCATTTCGTTCCTGAGGCAGTATGAGTTTGATGGCCTTGACATTGACTGGGAGTATCCAGCCAACAGAGGAGGCTCTTCTGAGGATAAGCAGTACTACTCTGTTTTCCTGGAGGTTTGTTTGCTCTTTCTGTTTTTTTCTCAGTATCTTTTAAATTTCTTGCCTGATAACAATGGGAACTGTTGAAGCTTGCCTCGAATTTCTGAGGCCACAGAAAACCTCTGGGAGTTTTCAACTGTGCCTTGCTGGATCAAACATACATAAAAGTAAAACAACTCGCATCCTGACCATGCTGCAAATCATGGATTATGAATCCTGGATTGCAGTTAATACTAAATATTTTATATCTGTTGACATTCAACAGGAGATGAGAGCCGCCTTTGAGAATGAGGCTAAGCAGAGCAACAAGGCTCGCCTTCTGATGTCTGCTGCTGTGTCGGCTGGAAAGGACACCATTGATTCTGCTTATCAGATTCCCAAGCTTGGCCAGTAAGCATTTGAAGCAATATTTGTGGTGTGTCTAAACATATCCACAGCAACATAATGGATCACAGATGAACAAAATAACTCTGAATCTCACCTCGTTTCTCTATATTATCAATATAAGCTTGTTAATGTCGGCCTGGTAATCTCTTCCCTTCTTGTTTTCCACTCCCAGGGCCCTGGATATGATCAACGTCATGACATATGACTTCCATGGTTCTTGGGACCCTATGACAGGTGAGTGCAGTCCCCTGTTCAGAGGCCCAGAGGACCAGGGTGGCTTCATCTATTTTAATGTGGTGAGTACTTTAGCATCCTCATGAACAGAGTTCTAATTTACCCAAATTAGGTCTGTAAAGAATACACCTACACTTTCTCTGGAAGTTTTTACATCCACAGCAGTGCTCTAGTTCCAGAGCCATCTATATTTAAAATTTCTTTGTTTCAGGACTATGCCATGAACTACTGGGAGAGCCAGGGAGCCCCAGCGGAAAAGCTGATTGTTGGTTTCCCCACATATGGAAACACATTCACTCTTAGGAACCCTGCTAACCATGGTGTTGGAGCACCTATATCTGGTGCTGGAACTCCAGGAAAGTACACACAAGAAGCTGGAGAACTTGCTTACTTTGAGGTACTTTTGATTATTGTAATAAAGTAACAGAGAATAAGCTTGAATGTTGGTCGTGGTTCAGTGTTAGCTAATATTATTCTGTTTGCTTAATGACAGATTATGTTGGTTTATCATAGAATTACACACTCCAGATGAAGAAGTGAATGACTTCCTTGCCTTGTGAAATTACAGATCTGTGGCTTTTTGAAAGATGGGGCAACAGAGGTTTGGAATCAGCCCCAAGATGTACCATATGCCTATAAAGGAAACCAGTGGGTGGGCTATGACAACATCAAGAGCTTTCAGATCAAGGTAACAGAACTGCACAGAATACATGTTTATGTTATTATATTATTATTATTATTATTATTATTATTATTATTATTATTATAGATTGACAGACCAATCT
>JBCAUF010000002.1:20724203-20735413 GCA_038406115.1 Haemulon aurolineatum | reverse complement strand
GAACAGCCTCGCGGCATCTATCTATCTATCTATCTATCTATCTATCTATCTATCTATCTATCTATCTATCTATCTATATATATCTTCATCTTAAGTCTTACACACAGACTTGTTTTATCCTTGGCAAGTTTTCATTCTTTTCATAGAACTTTGTAAAGTACGTATATTACTACTGATTATAGCATTTTAACATTGCCCTTTTGGCATAGTTAACTTTACTTTGCTTAGCATTCTTTGATGACTTTAATTGTGTCTGCAGTGAGTGTCTGTAGCCTGGCACCATTGCAAATGAGGGTTTAACCTTCATGTGTTTTTCTGAGGATTTAAATGAAATAAAATGAATGAGTAAATAGATCTAGTGTGCACTACGTGTACCAGCTACCAGCACTTATGGTCCTCAGACCATGGACCCTACTGACTTTAGTGATCTTTCATGAGCCGTCACATTACGTCCGTCCAGTGGGTTGACAGTCGCCTGCAGGTCAAAGTTTTCATTTATCCTGTTATCCTCTTTCAACATCTGCCAAGATAGACTGGAAGGAAACATTTTGTCCGAACATTCATTGAATATATCTCAATTACCTAACTCTTCCTCTAATGCCACCATGACATTGACAATTTAGTTTGGAATAAAATGGCTCAACAACTATTGGATGGATTAACCTAAAATTTTGGTACAGACATTCATGTGAACGTCAGGATGAATTTTAATAACCTTGGTGATCCCCTGGTATCTAGTCTAATGCCACCATCAAAAAAAAATTTCAATTGTCCAATACTTGAGTTAAACCGAATACCTACCAATCCACATCTCCATCAGCCTCAGCTGTACTGTTTAGTGCATTATGCAACATCAACATGTCAGCATTATGATAGTGAATTAAGTATACTGATATTAGAATGGCTGTAGGCTTAATCAAGTGTCTTTTTTTTATGTTGTTTGGTGATGTAAGTTAGACTGAGCACAAATAATAGCACAGTTTCTCTCAATCAAGCTGTCATGTCTTCCCTCTTTCTATGGACTGCATTTGTGATAGTCAGTGTGAGTAAAAGAGTAAGTTTCAACAGTAGATCTTATCAAACTTAAGTTTCTTTTTCTGAAATTTCTTGAATTCTTTTCCTTGTCAGCATGTGTGTGTGTGGGTGAGTCTAAAGTTCAGGAAGGCCGCTGAGGATGGACACTACATGACCCAGTGTTTAGCTTGACCCTGTTTGAATATGGATGTAAAGTGCAGATGCCGTGCATCTCAAGGCTACTGCATGATTTAGATAATTGAGATTCTTGCGCTTAGCTGTTTAAAAGTGTGTATTTGATAATGACTAATACTGAGAAATGTCTTGTACTACTTGACCATCATTGCTATAAAAGAAAGGATGTATTACCTGGTCCCTTTAATGATTACATGGAAGAAGCAAAGCCCTACTGGTTGTGGCCAAATATGGGCTTCCGACAAGGTTGGGGACGTAAAAGAAAATCACAGTAGGGGCTTAATATTAAAACTGGGTATTTAGTCATCTTTAAAATCACATTTTTCTTAAGATCCTGTACAATAACAGGCACTAGGAGTTCTGTGTATCTTATATTTACATGGTGTGGACACAGATCTTGTTAGAGCGTAATTTATTGTATTATTTTTTAATGTGTGATTTTATGTTCAGAGTCAAGTCAGTTATTTTCTTAGTTCTTAATCTTGCTGCTGCAGCGATCCAGTTAGCTACTTCTTCATTTGTCTCTGCATACATGAGTATTACAAACATCTATGATAGCTGTCTGCTTCTCTGTCTCTGTGATTATATCTTTCTTTGCTGTGTTGTATGCCAGGATCACACAGCCAACAGAGCTAAATTGTGTGACTGATTTGCCAACATGTCTTGCAAGGTGGAGATGCCGGTCAGGTACAAAACCCTGAGACATATTGACACAAAAGGCATTCATTAACATCCACTTCCTCCTCTGGAGATACAGCAACACAAGACGGCTTCTCCAGGTAATTGTCAACTACGAGGATCTTAGAGGTGTGTAGGCGGGTGTTAAAAATCAACAGCAACTTCTAGTTACTGAAGTAGGACATCAGTTTTTGAATGAACTTATTATTTGCACAGGTTAGACCAGGAAGAAGTACTGTATGTGTTTGCTAATTAATGAAAAAAATCCCTTGAAAATTTGTAACAGCTGCTGAGAATCAGGCACATAATTGTTCAGATTGAAGGTGAACAAGCAGATGAATAGTGAAACACCCGACTTGTGTCAATCCATGCACCTACACCACCATTCAAAAGTTTGGGATTACCTGCCAGCTTTATTTGGTACAAACAGAGAGCTAAGAGGACTTCTCTGTATTTTTCAGTGGTCTTTCATGCCTTTGGGTTGTAGTCCTCATTTACAAATAGATGGTATTTTGTCTATTTTGCAAAAAAAAAAAAAAAAAAAAAAAAAATGAAAAAAAATGAAAAAAAAGAAAAGAAAGAAAAGAAAGAAAAAAAAAGAAAGAAAAATACTTTGTTGGCTACATGGAGAACAAAACACTAGAATGATTCAATCTGAGTGACAACTGAAAAAGACAAAAATACTAAAATAATTGGGAGTTTAGCATCAAAATCTGATCAGATTGCTGTTTTAGAGTCAAGTGCACAATGATGCATGATGATAGCTGCGTGTTGCTTTAGCAAAGCTGTTCTCTTTAAACGTCAAAACAGAAGGTCAGCCCAGGGTTAGCACTATTCGAGTATCATCTGAACATACTGTGGACTGACACATCACAGTTTAAACCTATTGAACACTGCTTTATTGTGCTTAAATAATGATCTGGAAACAAATTCAAAATCAAGTGGTTTGTGGGGGAAAACGGTTACAACAGTATTATTCCGAATGTAAATCATACAGGTAGTGTCTGAGAAAGCATCGATGTAACAGGTGAATCCAAACTTTTTAAAGTTGTGAACATCAAACATTAATGTGAAAGAACAATAGCAACAGAACATATTTTGGAGCAGAGAAGTTATGGGCATTCTCTCCAGTTTCAACACTAGATGGTGCACAAGTGTTGCATTCATCCACAATTCAAGGCAAACTCAATCTGCCTTCCCTTTTTCCCACTATTATACTGAAGCAACTCTTTACAAGGAACAACTGAGATATAATGATGGAGCAAACAACAGATGAGTGCAGATTATTGATTACAAAACAATACATAATTATCAGTGTTAAATATTTTACAAACATACTGCTTCTTCTCAAACATGCTCACAGCGCAGCATCTCTCTTTCACTCTGACACATGGTTTGCAGATGGCAGCTGCACAAAGAGATGAGACATCAGTAACAGCGACAAAAACAGCGTTGCCTTGCTCCTCTCTGTCTCATCTCCATAGGCTGACATTTAGCCAACTCTCAATCAGAGGCCTGAGACAGGGCCAGGACAATGTGACAGGAATCATAATCTGATAGCTCTTCTCCCACCTCTACACTATTTGCTTTCTATATGGTGCTTTTTAAAGGTCTCGTGAGCTTGCAGAGAAAAGAACATGCTGCCATACGTGATAAAGAAGAGTAAATGACATGGATTACATGCTAATACCACTGAAGCCCGATATACAGTATTTCTAGGTAACCTTGTGGGTGTGTATATCTAATCATGCGCGAGGGAGCAAAATAAAAATTTCAATGCCTATGAGAAGGAGGAAGTCACAATATATTTGTGTACTATCACTTGTCAAGTCAGGCAGGCATACATGATTGAGTAGGTGCATTAACAAAAGTGAGCGGATTAGCTGAAGTAGACACGACACAGGCTCCTCTCGTAGCAATAAGAAATTTATCTGTCACCTTACTACAGTTCTCCAGTCACTCTCTACAGCTCTGGATGGAAGTGCCCTGCAGTGCCCCCCCTGCACATCTCCTCAGGCCCAAAATAGAGCCAAGGATATGTGGTATGCACACGGACGCGTATGTGGGGGGAAAACAGTGCTATTCTACGAGGCTCTGTGCTTTCAAACTAGCTGCTGGTGGACCGGTTAGGGCATAAAGCACTCGTGAAAGTTAGCATGAGTGATTCAAAAAGTTACTGGAGCATAATTATTCAGAGAAGTTTGAGAAATTGAAGTGCCACTTTCATGTAAAATGATTTCTACAAAACTGATTAGGGAGCATTTAAAGGCGAACTCTTTCCATTAAGAAGAAACCAATCCAAAGATGGTGAAACAGGGACTGAAAGTGGAAAGTGGAATGATTACAACAAGCAAGACTTATTTCAGTGATCATACCGTGCCTGATGTGTTCCTATACATAGCCTTAAGAGGACAAAAACAGATGTTCAATCATGTTTTAGTTGCTACAAACAGACATTTTCTTCCAAGAGTGAATACTGTGAGGAAAATTAAAGAAATACTATGAGAATATTCACAGGCTTATTCATTACCTACGTTTTCTAATTGTGTTGCTACAACATACAAAACCTATTTGCTGTTTTGGCACATTATAAATAATCATAGATTGGATGGACAATAAGAGAAAAAAGCCTCAGTCCAGAGTTAGCATGAATATTATTCTAGAATGTGCACATTACTGTAGGTCTTATTAGAGTGTTATTGTTATTAGAATGTCACCTGAGGTTTGTACTGTATGGGACTGAGTCTAGAGCCTCACTCTCCAACAGCTCAGGCTTGAATATCATGTGAATAGAAGTTCAGTGGAGCGTTGATGCTTATCCAAAGACTTCAATCACAAATTTCCACCCAGGATTCCTAAAAGCGCAGCACACGTTCACATCTGGAGCCTTCTGAAAATAACGGCTCCTTTCAGCTATTCCCCACTCTGTACTGTGGATGAACAGAGCGATGTATCTGTGTATCTGTTGATCCCTGTTATATTCAATATTCATCTTACAATGCACAAAGCTGTTAGAGATGGTTGTTATTGGTCTCACCGTGAATTCAGGAATTAGTGGCCATATTTTGTTGCCATATATACACTTAAGACATCATCGTAAACCTCAGCAAAATATATACGAAAACACGAGTGACTGATATCAATCTACAGTTCATACATTTCTAAAGGCTGAACATTTCCCACATCTGAAGGCTTACCTTCAGATGTGGGTTTTTAACCTGCTCTTTTGATACAGTGAAGCCGACGTTAAATCCTCTCAGTGGGATTTTAAAGTGTAGACGGGCTCTACTTAAATGTTACAACAAATCCTGGAATATGTTACTCATCAGGTGCCACTCAAGAACTCACAGCTCACAGGGTTTCCAGTAGGGCTGCAAGTGATGATGATGAGAAAAAAAATGCTGCATCATAAAGCTCATGTTAGCATTCTCATAATGCTGGCTTTGTCCAGACAACAGTAAACTAAACATATTTCATTTATCAAAGAATAGAGCTATCTTAAATTGTGAGAAGTTAAAACTACTGCAGTTTTGTAATTTTAGCTTAAAAAAAAACAACTTAAATGTATGTATGTATTGTAATGCTGCATCTGGGATTCACTTTGTATTTACCAAATCTAAACACTGGGTTAGATGTATTGGCAATTGTCTTTTTTTTTTAATCAATCGACTAATCCTTGCAACAGCAGTTTGTATTGTACAACCCGTCCATTGCTCTATTGTGAAAACACGAATGGAACATCTTCACTTCCATTTGTGTTTCACCCACTTTCCAATTTACTCTCTCTGCCGATGTTATGAAGGAATGAAAAGAGGAAATGCCTCCTTTGTATTTGCAAATCCTCAAAGTGATTATTCATTTGTTATTTGAAACCTTGGGACAGAGAAAGCTGTAGACGCTGCATCCTCAAACCAAAATCAATATGAACTAAGAAGAAACATTATTGAACATCTAACTGCTCTTTTATGCCGTTTATACCGCCGACTGTTTCTCCCTCCTTGAGAAATTATGCTATGATCTTGCTGTAATTCTAGGAGTCACTGTAATATACTGAACAGCTGACTGAGAGTAAAATAAGAGTAGCATAACAAAGGATTAGTTTAATAGTGAAGTACAGTTTTCCTGAAGTGGATGTGACACAGAGGTCTTGAATATGGAGCGCTCAGACCGAGGCAACTCAGGGATCGAAATCAAACACTGTGTCTGTTTTCATGGACAGCGTGCTTTGTCAGTGTATCAGCACAGATAATAATTTGAGTGTATGACCTCAGTGGATTTTATGAAAGCCAAGTGATGAATTCAGAACCCCACAAAGGGAAACAGCTTTCTGTATTGAGGATTGAACCAGCTTTGTTCCCCCCGTAGGTTTTTTTTTTTTCCTGTCAGAGGCAGGAGAGAGAACAACTCATGCATGCAGCTGTCTGGTAATGTATGTTTGTACACACATCCGGACACAGAAAACACAATAGTGATTTATTCTTTTCTATCATAAGATGTCTCCTGCTTTTCCCTGCCTCTCCTTCTCCCCGTCCCCCCCCCCCGCCTCTCTCGACACAGTTGTAGGGAGCGGAGCAGCGATGCGTGTCTTAGTGAGACCTGGTGAATAGTAATGAACCGAGCCTGTGTGTTTATCTGAGGGAAAGCAAGAGGGAGACGGAGAGAGAGAGAGAGAGAGGGAGAAGGAGAAACAGAGAGAGAGAGAGAGAGAGAGAGAGAGAGGGAGAGTAGGGAAGGGTTTGTGGGGAAGGGGGAGGAGTGGGAGGGGGGGTAGACTGTGAGTGAAAACAGGGCTTCTCTTGCGGCACTGATGCAGCACAAGCAGCAGTGAGAGGCACAGTGGTGACTGACAAGAGATGCAGTCGCTTTAATCCCTCACACCCTTCACACGATCGGCCCCGCTCTCATCGGCACCGCGTGACGTCACTCATCAAAAGAGCCCCAACAAACTGGACATTTTCTCCGGGTGTGTTCCTTGTGCTTTATTATACAGTAACCCCCCCTGCCTCCCCCCACCTCCTCACATAGACAGGAGGAGGAGGGTGCGTTGGTAGAGGAAACGGATGGAGGGGGAGAAAGCGGTGAGTGAATGTGGCTCAGAGAGGGGCAACAGCACCTGCTGTCTTCATCCCAGATTCACCGGGCAAAACGGCAATTCTCCCTCTACCAGTGATGGACTGTAGGGAGGACAAAGACAGGAGGAGAGAGGCCCAAACAAAGGCTGAGAGAGACACCGGAATCTTCAGATCAGTGCTGCGAACCGACTGAGCCACTGCTCATTTAGGTTATCCTTCTGGTCCTGGGGTTTCTCCTTTCAACCTCACACACAAACTGTCAATCATGTATGTGCAGGAAGATCCAAAGTTTGAGTCACCCCAAGGTGACGACGCGAGCATCAATCCCGCTGAAAATGACTTGGAGAAAATGTGAGCTTCTATTTACAGCCGAGGAATAAGTGACTGGAATATTCAGCAACTGGCTGCAAAGATCAACTGGAGTGCCAGGACTGAAAGGAAGGGAACAAACACAATAGACAGCCCCCCTACCTCAGCCCCTCTTTTATCCCTCTCCATCCAGGACCCATGGGCACTCTGCCAACTTGGAATCTTAAGAACTCATTCAAAGAAAGCCAAAGAAAGGGACTTGTTTAAAACCAGGAGCCATTCTCTCACAGCCTCTTGTTTTTCCTTACATTTCCCACGTGAAGAGGGATTTCTGTTTGCTGTTTTCTCTGACATCGCAACTGAGGACGGGAGAGGGGAGAGGGTGGGTGGGCGGGGGGGTTTCAAGAATTGTCATTCATGTAACGTTTCGTCAGATTCGTGGTTTGAGAGTATTGTGAGTGAGTGATCTCCCTTCTGAGCCCTCTTTCTCCCTCTCACGCTCTCTCTCTCTCTCTCCCAGTTTTCATTCTGCTTTTACTCCCTCTACCTCCCCACTCTCGCTCCTGCTCACATAGTAACTCCTCCCCCCCACTACCCATTGTCTCTCCATACAGTATTAGGCTGAGGGGGATGCCGTAGTCGTTCCAGCGAGGGACGCAGGAGAGGAGGTAAGAGTCACATTTATAGCATGAGAATGCATCGGGTGCTAAAATGCACGTTGCCGTCACTTTGAGAAGTGTAAAGTGTGCCGGTCAAGGTTGCTGTTTGTTTCCTTCTCCCAGGAATGACAGTGTGGACAGGGAGCTGCTCCACTGATGCTTTCATGTGTTGTATGCAGTCTTTCTATGTGTTTTGGCTGTCTTGTCTGCCAGTGGAAGGTGCTTAGGTGCGTTTTCAGCAAATAGAAAAAGGGCACGGGATAACAAATCTGGTGCCATGCCTTAATCTTCATCTTTCTCTTTAAAACCAGTATCTAAATATCACATTTTGGGGGTATTAGTAATTTACTGTACTGTTGTCGCTTTGTATCTACAATTTCCTAGAGAAAAGCTCAAACTCCTCTAGTCAAAAGAACCGAGGAATGTGTTCAAATATAGTCAACATCGCCATAATCTCAAGCCATTAAAAACATCTGGCCGCTCACAACTCCCCCCAAACTGGCTCCCAGCAGAGAGCGACCATGTACGATGTTTAGGGATTAAAACTAATCCTCCCTGTGGCTGAGATTCACCTTCTCGTCTGGACAGAGTCTGACACAGGGGCTTCACTAATTTATGCTGAGACATGTATGAGCACAGGTTCCCCTGAAGCTCGGCG
Source organism: Haemulon aurolineatum (assembly GCA_038406115.1). Taxonomy (NCBI): domain Eukaryota; kingdom Metazoa; phylum Chordata; class Actinopteri; order Lutjaniformes; family Haemulidae; genus Haemulon; species Haemulon aurolineatum. Next base: position 20,726,828 of record JBCAUF010000002.1, on the reverse strand, counting down.
GCAGTGGTCTTCTTTTGAACCTGGAGAGAGGCTGATTGAGTAAACACTTCCCCCCCAGTCGGTGGGCAATGTTTTCTGTCAGAGGTCAACACTTTGATGTTTAGTGAGGCTGGTGTCCTCAAAATCATACCGGCTGTCTCGGCCTCTTGAATAAAGTTAGGGCGTCTTACGATGGAAGTTAGGATATCTTGGAACTAAGTGGCTGAATGAACAAAGCTGCAAAGGTGTAAGAGAACATATGACACTATCTAACAAAGTGGTTTTGCTCCCTTGGTCTGCCAGAACAACCTGAAACAGGTGCATAAAAAGAGGAGTAGACGTGGTTCTCTCAGTACTGAACAGTTGCAGCCTAGTACAGGAAGCTTTGTGTGCTTGTTCAGAGAGAGAGAAAAAAAGGAGAGGCTGTCTCAATGGGGCTTTTGTTGTTTGAGTTGGAGACAGCAAAAGCACAAGAAACACTGACTGACAAATACCTGGCCCCTCTGTGCCTCAAATACCTCAGCGTTGCACTTGATACAATGTCAACAAATGCCTCCTCTGTCCTCTATAGTAGCCCGCTTCCTCTCTGTCCACAAGATTTTTTCATGTTTTTATAAAGGCTACTGTTTTCTGAGCAGACATCTGGGTGAGCACATTTGGCCTGCATAGCTGGAGTGCTGAGTCTCTACTCACTGAGGGGTTGAAAATGGTCCAGAGCACTTCTAACAGTTTAGTGCTTAAAATTGTGGTGAACTGTCTTGTGTTTCAGTTCAATGTACAGTATGAGAGCGACTCATCAACAATTCTCAACAATCTAAACAGTTTTTCAGCTTGACCTCTTTAAGGTTCGAGGTACGTACTAGTATGAATAAACTTGAAATCAACTGCATACTCGTAGTGTTTCTGTGCACTGATGATGCCTGACTCATTAGCATGATGGCTTTGATTAAAGAGGCAAATACTGTACCAATACCAACCAATATCCCAGAGAAGGCTGACATGTTGAGACGTTGGCCATTTATTAAAGCACCTGTTTTTTTTGCATCGTGATTACAAGTGTGTGACTATCTTCCTTTCCATATGTGCAGTATTCTCTCTGTGGTCAGCACCTCTCCACACTGGTGTATCCCCTCCTCTTGAAAAGTTCATATCTGCAGAAATATTTTGGTCATTAATAAAAACTGCTAAGCCGTCTGTGCCCAGTGGTTGAATTAAAATGCTGAGGTAATGATCTCCTTTGTGCATTAGGAAGTCAAGCAGGGGGTTTACAGAATATAGAAAGACTTTACGTAATCTGTTCTGAATTCAGAATCACAATCCTTGTGATTAACGTTGCACCTTTTCCCCACAGACATTGATTTAAAACTGCATTTTTAATCAAAGATTATTCTGTAACCCCCCCGAGGAATTTAAAACAGTTTGCAGAACATTGCTGTGAAATTCAAGCATCAAGTAGGGGTCAATTTTTGTTGTTGTTGTTGTGCTGTGAAACATATAATTACTTCTGTCTGAAGACTCAAAAGACAGTTTCAATTTACTCCCCAGGGCCTCAGATGAATACTTCCAGTTCCTTTGGTTAATTATTCATGTGGATGTGAGTTTTAAACCCTGACTGTTGTCTGCAACCTGCCCCTGTTTCTTCTTCTTTGTTGTCAGGGTTTCAGCTCCAACTGCATGATTTCTCAAGCTGCATCTGGGATTCACTTTGTATTTACCAAATCAAGTCACAACTGTGTCTTATGGCTTTCTATTCCTATGTGAGTTCTTTCTAACGTGTCATGTAGGGTTTAAAGCCATTGGATACACGTGGACAGTCAACTCCATGATGACCTCTTGACATGCTTTTTTTGAGATGAGGAACAAAGTCAATGAGCAACTGATTCCAAACATAAAGTCTAATCATCATTCAGCCTGATTGATGTTTTGTTCAGCTTTCGGTAGAATCTAAAATCTTACGTTATGGCATCACCAAAAGCCTACAGCATCTACTGTACATCGTGTATCTTTCCTTGCGCCAAACATTTGGAGTTGTGGGGCAAATACAGATTTGTTGAGTTGGAGCTAACATTCGTTATTTTCCTGCAGATGTTTTGGGAAACTGCCTGGTTTTCATAAATGATGAGACTCAGCTGATGGTCAAGGAAATGAAAGAGTTCTCTTTCTGCTGCTGTCAACTGTTCTACAACTTCCACCAGCAGCACAGAGCTCTCATTACTTATGATCAAGAAGCTCACAGTGGAAGTCACAACTCCCTGCATTCAGAGATGTGTTTAATCGAATGACTGTGGGATATTCTACATCACCTGTCTCATCCCACTGATCACTCAGGACTGTGGATATGTTTATGTTGACTGTCTAATAGAAGTTCACCTTATAGCATTTGCAAAGAAACAGGCCTACATCACTGCTGCTGATGCAATGTTGTTATATCTTTATACAATACAATGGTTGTGTGTTAGTTTTAATAAATAATGGTTACCCCATTATTTTATTAATATAAAAGAGGTGTAATCAGACAAACTTTTTTTTGATTATGCCACACAAATGTACGTACATGTAGGTATACTCACAGACAGCACACACAGATGCATTTACTTACAAATGTGTGTGTGTGTGTGTGTGTGTGTGTGTGTGTGTGTGTGTGTG
>JBCAUF010000002.1:20680321-20694369 GCA_038406115.1 Haemulon aurolineatum | reverse complement strand
TTCGTCCAAAAAGACACATAAAACACCGTCCAAAAATCTCCATACTGCTCGTCTGTAATGTCCGTCTTGTTTTGAAGTCCCAACACGCGCCATGTTTCCGGAAAAACAATCAGCAATCCGTTTTTAGGGTGTAATTTCCCAGTCTGACGCTTCCTGGAGCTGACAGTATCAGTGCGCATGCGCAAGGTTTACCCCCCCTAAACAAAGATTTAGGATTGTTTTTCCGGAAAAATTTCGCATGGCAGTGAAATGTCTTCAAAGACATGTAACCAAGTTCAGTTACGTTTTATTCAGTGAGTGACATTCCCACTGTTGAATGAACTTAATACAAATCACACTCATGAAATTGTAAATCAACAAGAATAAGGATAAAGTACAGATACCAGAATGTAAAATAATGTGCAAGCTTTTAGGCCCTGTCACAGCAAAGGCAGCTAGCTCGAAAGACCAAATTAGCGGGGCAGTTTTGGATCCAAGTGATACCATTGGCACAGTTGTAAAAGGAACCTGGGGCATCAGGTTTGGGATAAACCCCACCAACCTTTTTTGCACAGAAGTTATTGTCTGGGATTTTTGGTGAAGGAGTGATTGAAGGATTAGGACGGGGTGTTGCGTGAGGGACCTCTCTATCAGTAGATGGACTCACTGGATTTGTTATAGTTGGACTAGTGGGTTGAGGAGGAAGATCTGTAGAAATAATGGAAAATTGTTAGTGGTTTATACAATCAAAGTTATCAGTGCTCTGTGGATTATAAAAGAAAATATTTGAACTAGCAATATTAAATTTCTACCCACCTGAAGCTAAAAGCGAGCGGAGATAGTTGATGAGGGGGTAATTTCCTTGGCCACAGAACTGTCCATTAAAGTCATCCAGATCCACAGCCCAGACGAAAGCTCCTCCAAATCTGTTCTCTTTTAAGTAACGAACCTGAAAACAACAATTCAAAAACTTACAATAATAATAACAACTAGGACTGCGCGCAGTCATAAACGGGCCCTCGCGTCCCCGCGCCATTCGAATTTCAATAGGTCCCTCGTGAGTCGTTGACTCTCGGCTCGGGCCCTAATAATGCATGAACTTAAATACTGTGTTTAACTTGACTTATACAGCGTTGTGCACCATTTTTTATAAAAAAGAAAACACATGACTACCTTGGTCTCAAAGCTGTCTTTGTTGTCATATCCAACCCACTCATTTTGTTTGATGGCATATGGAACTTTCTGGTCCTCAATCAAGTGGACACTTGCCCCTTGGAGAAAAGTGCAAATCTGAAAGGAGGATGAAATTTCAAATTTATCCAGAGCACCAAAACTCTCTGAGATGACTTTATAATAAAATAACTTTTTATATGAACAAATCAATGTAAGTTTCACCTCATAATAGGACCAGAAGCCAGCCTCTCTTGTAAAAGTACCAGCAGTAGCAGGACCACTGGCTGGTGCTCCAACCTGACTGGAGTGAGTAGACAGTCGAAATGTCCTCCCATATGTTGCAAAGCCCATGTTAAGTTTTTCCACAGGTGTACCCTTGTCCCGCCAGTACCTCATGGCAAAATCCTTAAATTTGAATAAAAAGAGATATAAATGTGGGGCAAATTTTAACTTAATTTCCAGAAATCTAGCAGTAGAAAATGCAAATTCAAGCATGTGTCCATCCACTATTATAGGATATAGAACAGTTGGTGACAATAATTCTTCAGTTGCATGTCATTAAAAAATTGCAGACGAAGATGGCACATTTATGTGATGCAATTAAAAGAGCAGCAGCCAAACCTCAAATTAAGGAAAAATGCAATGCACTTTCTGCAAAAAAACTGCTTGCATTAGATCGATGCTTATGAAAAATGAATCCCTGTACTCACAGTATTTAAGTAAACACTGGCCCCGATATCTTGGGATCCATTGTATAAGGGGCTGTGATGTCCTGTCACACTCTCCCAGGTGCCATGAAAGTCATATGTCATCACATTAATGAAGTCCAAGTACCTGATGAAATGCATGTTGGATCAGCTTCACCAAAATTTATCACGGGGGTAATATTGTTAGTATTTTGGTATACTTTGCCATCTCTCCAATCTCATAACCAGCATCAATGGTTCCTTTCCCAGCAGCCACAGCAGCAGAAATCAGTAATCGGGGTTTACCAGTTGCTGTTCCCTCAGCTGTATAGGCCTCTAGGAGCTCCTGTAGACCATAGATTCATGGAAAAGTGACTTTATGGATCATGTTAAAGATCAGTTGAACACCAGTAATTCTGGATCTCACCTTGCATAACAATGTGAATTTCTGCTTGTCCTCCAAAGGACTTCCTCTTGCTGCAGGATATTCCCAGTCCAGATCAAGCCCATCAAAATCAAATTTTCTCAGGAGTTTGATAGAAGACTGGGCAAATGTATTTCTGTTGGCTTGTGTTGAAACCATCGTAGTGAATCTGGATAGCAGTTGGGGAAAGGAAGGTGCTCTCAGGAGGACATACAGTACACTGACCTTTATTGATTCTTTAATGATAAATATCTCACTTCTGTGTTCCAAAGTTCCAGCCTCCCACTGCCAACAGTGTTTTTAGATTTGGATTCCTGTAGAAATATACAGATTAAGTTTCGAGCCAACATTTTACAAATATATTACTAGAAAAGTCTTGACTAACCTCTGTTTGAGTCCGTTAAAAGATCTATAGAGTTCCTCATCGTTCCACTCTATTGTGACCAACTCATTTCCCTCATTAATACCGGAAAAGGCATAAATCAGGTGGGTACAAAGGTTTGGATCAACATTTGCAGGCATGAATTTTCCACTGTTAGGTCGGTATTGGGACCAGTTAGTGAAATAACACACCAGTCTGGAGGATGACACTAAACATGGAAAAATAAGGAATAGTCAATGACTAGACATTTAACAATTTTAGTTACCACTAAAGTTGTTCATCTTAATTAATATCTAACTAATGAACTCACCCAAACTGCCAAGGGAAATACAGAGACCTTAAAAGTTGTGGATATCATCAGTGAATATTAGGTAAAAAGAAAAAACGGAGAAGAGAAAACAATTTCACGCTTTTTGTATAGCCTTACCTGCAATTAGAATCAGCCTGTTCATGGTGCCTGTGCTTGGATGAGTTCTTGTAATGTCTAAAATAGAGCAGTGTGTGGCTTCTGCTCATGACAAAGTAAATAAACCATGATAATCATTAACAGTTTGTTTGACCAAAAGGTTAGGAAACAAAGCTGTTGCTTTACCCAAGTAAGTCAAATTACAGATGCTGGAAAAAGACATTTGAATCCTCACAGAAGTGTTCACAGCTGAGCATGCATGGTGACACCTGGGGAAAGTGTGGGGTCTTCATAGACTGCATAGTCCATCACTTTAAGCTCATTCTATCAATATTTCCCAATATTTGGTCTGCCTGACATTTACATTTATCCCATCTTGCACTGATCGCGAGTTTCTTCAATCTATACTGTTTTGTTGTTCTTATAACCTCCCAAAGTTTCTTCTGCAATATTTAAGTATTTTTTGGCTTTTCCATTTTCTAATACTCTCAGAAAGGTTTAGTGGGCTTTAGATTAGATAACTGGATAATATCAGCACCTCTTGTGCCTCTTTGGACTTCAGATACAGTAGACCCATTTCATTCCGGCTTCAACCCCAGACTTCAAGCTACAGAGGTATATAAAGTGTATCTCAATATATAACACAATACAATGTAGACTAATTTAGTAAGAAAGTCTTGACAACAAATGGTTTTCCAAGGGACTTTCATAATCCTTAATATGATATACACAAGCAACATTGTTTTGTGTTGAGCAGTCTTGTCTTATGTTTGTGAAGCAAGCATTTTGTGTTCATGTCAGAACCATGTAGGAAAATTTAATTCAGAATTTTTATTAATTTGAATAGTGCACATGAATGAAACATATTACAAATACAAAAACACACACATGATTTCATGACGAAGCTATTTATTTAAGGCCAGTCGCAGCACTTGCATCCTTCATTGAAAACAAGATTAGCTGGGCATCTTTGGAGGTATGTGTTTCCATGGACGCACTGATAAAAGGAATTGGCATCCGCGTTATTTTTGTAGAGGCCATCGGTCTTCCCAGCACAGAAATCACCACCAGAAACAGCCGTGGTGGTAGTTTTGGCAGTGGTAGTTGTAGCAGCAGTGGCAGCAGTTGTGGTGTTAGTCAGGACAGGACGGTTTGTGCTGAGGGTCGGGACAGGACGGTTCGTAGTGATCTCTGGTGGATGTGTGGTTACAGGAGGGGGAGGTGGGAAATCTAACAAGATAAAATATATTGAATTTCATGAGATTATGCAAACAAGATTTTACTTCTTTTGTGGAGTTGATATAACCTTTACATGTTGTGCACTGTTGCAATCTAATTTCCATTTACCTGAATCCAGGAGAGAGCGCAGATACCTAATGAGTGGATAAGTTCCCTGTCCACAGACCCCTCCAGTAAAATCATCCAGATCGAGTGCCCAAATGAAGGCTCCTCCAAATGTGTTGTTTTGCAGATAGTGTGTCTGAGAAATATCAATTATAGTTTTGTTGTTCACATGACCAGTACAAATGTAACACAATGTAATACACACCAAGAACTGTCTCAATGGGGAAAAAATGAAAATTGTTGTGTGAATAATAATAATATATTTTTTTTTTTTCACAGGGTGCAAACGAGTTTGATCGCATCCAGTAACCCGCCAAACATAAATAGATACAGGGATACAGAGGCTGTAAGACACTTAAGGAGATTTTCTATATCCAAAGAGAAGAACAGTTTAGTTTTGCACTCAGCCACCTGAGTGATGAATGTGATTGTCTCACCTCTTTATATAATACATTCTCTGCTATGTAATGTTTATTTGACTGATTCTGATGAAGATGTCTGTTAGATCAAAAAGTTGCTGTGTGGGGCTCTTCTGTCTAGCTTTTGCCTTCACTTGTTTTCAATTCAGCACCTATAAAACTCGCTGCTGCTGAGATTAAACATCTATTGCATTCACGACATATTAAGACTGGATCATTTTTGCAGGACAGTTAACTGAAACAAGCTGACTGATGAATAAAGCTGCAGAATAACCCAACCAAGAAGCCACAAAAGCTTTCAGACCTGAGCAGATATTTGGTCGAATGGTGAGTGACTGTGGAGCTACACCATGTAACTGTGCTAAGAAAGATGTAAAGATACTGATAGTAATTCTCTACTTTTTGCTTGTTTATATTATCTCCATAAACATAAATGTGACATGTAATGTGTTATTCATTACCTTGATTTCAAAACTCCGTCTGTTATCAAACCCAACCCACTCATTTCCATTTGTGGCATAGGGCACCATTTGCTCATCAATCCAGTGGACAGTGGCTCCTTTGAGGAAAGTGCAAATCTGCAGAAAAGAAAGACAACAATACTTCTTTTATCTGATTTGTAATGTCTTTTTGAAACATTTTAATATTTATATTGAGCCTGTATTGATTTACTCTGCTCTGGGTTCAGTTTTGCGATGTGTTATTGTTCTCGTGTTGAACGTTCACTGACCTCGTAGTAGGACCAAAATCCAGCTTCACGGGTGAAAGGCCCAGCAGAGGCTGCTCCGCTGACTGCTGCTCCAACACCACTAGCTGCTGTTGACAGGCGGAATGTGCGTCCGTACGTGGCAAAACCAAGCATGAGCTTTTCAAGAGCAGCTCCTTGGTCTTTCCAGTATTTCATAGCAAAGTCCTGATTTTAAAAACAAACACATGTCAGGAATTCAGCGCCTTAGGTTTTGAGGATGATGACTAAAATTTGTTTTAGCATTTTACTCACCACATTGTAGTAGATGTTGTCGTTCTCATCGAAAGAGCTGCGGAACAGAGGGCTGTTGTGACCGGTGAATGGGTCCCATGCTCCATGGAAGTCATAGGTCATGATATTCATAAAATCTAGTAACCTGACACAGAACAGTATTTGACACAAGGATGATGACAAAAGAAAGACAGCTTCAAAAAGTCAACTTTAAAATTGAATGACTCCCTCTCACAGGAACTCACTTTGAGACTTTAGCAATCTCATATCCACCGTCAATGTTTCCCTTCCCAGCAGCCACTGCAGCTGTGAGCAGCAGTCTTGGTTTTTTTGTCTCGGTGGCTTCTTTTTCAAAGGCAGCGAGTAATTCCTAAATGCAAGAAGGAAATAACTGAGCATAATCGTGCGCAGGATGTGAGAATATTTACCTACACACTGCTGCTGATAAGGGAAGGTGTAGATTTTCATAATGACCTGGCATAGCACTGTGAACCTCTTCTTGTCCTCTGGGGGGCTCCCTCGTGCTCCAGGATACTCCCAGTCCAGGTCTAGCCCGTCAAAGCCATGCAGTCTTAAGAATCTGATAGAGGACTGGATGAATCTCTGGCGGTTGGCAGGAGAAGAAACCATGATGGTAAATCTGTAAACAAGCAAAATACTTATAAGAACACTGTTGATGAAGTTTTCATCATTATATGAGATAATCAAGATCATCAATGATTCCCGTTGTTGAAGCCTTGAGGACTCACTGTGTCGACCCAAAGTTCCAGCCACCAACAGCCAACAGAGTCTTCAGTTGGGGGTTTCTGTGCAGGATTTGTGCAAAACATGTAGATTTACAAGCAAGACTTGCATTCAATATGTTAATGGAAATATTCTTTTTACGTTGTCTTTTTGCCTTTATTAATCATGATCACATACTTCCTAAGTATGAAAAATCCTAAAGAAAAAAAAATCTAAATTTATTAATTATACTATAATTAGTTAAATTTTAAAAATTCAGGTTTTGGTAAACCATGTTTTATTTTCTTATGCAAATAAAGCAAATACACACAGAGGTCTTTGAGGGGGCTCCCTGTTTAGTTTGGGTACCATTGCTTTAGAGAATGCTAAGCACTAATAGTAATTAGAGTAAGGTTAAAAAACAAGGAATAGAAAACAAAATTTCAAAAATTAAAAAGGTTTTTGGATTACACAGCAACAAAATGTACTTCATTATATTCTAAAAGTACACTTATTTATGATTGCACTAATATTGAAAACTCAATGTGACAACAACACTAGCAACTCACCTATTCTTGAGTTGATTGAAGGATTTATAGAGAACATCATCATTCCACTCATAGGTTGTGAGCTCATTAGAAGAGCTGATTACTGAAAAGGCATAGATCAGGTGTGTGCAGAGGTTGGGGTCCACATTGGCAGGCAGATATTTACCAGCACCTGGTCTGTACTGGGACCAGTTGGTGAAGTAGCACACAAGTTTGGTAGAAGTCACTTTTTGAGAGGGAAGAAATGATTAGAATTCAGTTCTATTCAGGTCATGGAAAATAAATAAATAAATAAATAAAATAATGCATACCCATCTGAAGACACATCAAAAGGGACAATCCTAGAAAATAGACATTTAATTGATTTTTTTTTGCATTGGATCATTGACTTTAATGAATCAACTGAAAGAATGCATCTTACCTGCCAGGAACGTTAGTTTAGCCATGTTGTGTCAGCTGAGCCTTCGTCAGTGATCTGCAACTATAAAAACTGTAGTTCATGAAACATAATACTTAATTTTAGTTTTTGTAAATGGCAACCAATTCTACAGGCTGTACAACATGTAGTAAAACTAACACATCTGTGTGTTGATGACCTACCTCCTCCTAGGTGACTGTGGCTACATGTGCCCATAGGTTAAACCTGGGAGTCCTTTTTATAGAGGTGATAAGACAGGGGCAAAGGCTGCATGCCAGTCAGGTGCAACAGATGTTTCACGGGAGCAGAACTATGAAACTGGTCACATTCAACTTCTATGTGCTGTCACAAAATGACTGCTTACAATATCTTATTACCAGATAAATCTATATCAGAGAACACAAGGCTACTTAAACATTGTAAAGTAACTCAGATCTGGACTGCTGTTCAGTTCATGCAGATAAGATGATCTTGATAAATGTGTGAATACAATGTATTGTATTTTATACAATGTCAGCATTAAAATAATTTTATTGGACCTGAGCCATCTTCTCTGTGATGTCTCTGTGTTCTGTTTATGCTCATTGGCAGCTCCATTTTGTGGAACTCCGCAGTTTAAATAGCGGTGCAGCTCAAGTTGACTGCCTGAACTAGCTTGCAGGCTTGCTCCATTAAGTAAACAGAGGAGGAGTTGTGCAAAAACCTAAATTAATACCACCTCTGCAGTCATACAAAAGAGGAGAATTAAATGTGGACTCCTAATCATTAGATCTCTGTAACCTAAAGCTGTATTGGTAAATGGTTTAATTGAAGATTGTAATATTAATTTATTCTGTCTCACTAAAACCTGGCTTCATCCTGAAGAATATTTCAGCCTAAATGAATCCACACCCCCAACTTACAATAATATCTACATCCCTCAAGACTCCAGCAGAGCAGGTGGTGTTATCATTCAGTCCTGTAATCAGAGGGGTACAGTATTAAAACCTTAATACACTGTTAAGTCCAACAATATTAACTATATAGACTATACCGTATCACATCAGAAGTCTGATGAAAGAGATGCTATTAGATAAGATGTGCTGTTCCATGACGCTGTATGATCCTTTGATGATGTAACTATGAGTTATCTTGTAAACCACAGGTCAATGAGATGGTACAGTATGGTGCATTGTAAATCTGTGAGTGTGCCCGTTGTAATGGGAACTACCATAGAAGCAGTTTTGAGTTCTTTGCTTTTATATACACCTGTTTTGTGAAGTGATAAACTACTATTTTGTGATGGGATCACAAACAGGAAGAGACAGACAGACATACAAATGCCTGCCTTAGCAGTGAAAATAACCTCAGTGATGGTCAACCACAGTAGCACAGTCGTCTCCAGGACCACATTTTGTCATGATGACACACACATACAGTACATGCATGCAGACAGACTGACAGACAGCCACAAGTGAAGAGTCACAAGGTGAAAACAATACCAGCTATGTTACACAGCTGGTAACTAGAAACCATCATGCGATTGGATCACACTAGCAGAGACGCCCACCAACATGTGTCCAGTTGCTCCATACACACTGGTTTGGCATTGTGGCTGCTTCAATCCGAACAAGATTTGAGCAAGATGGTCTAGATAACGGTTTTGCTCTATGCTGTCTGAAAAACTGAAATTGATGCTGTTACATATATAGTTTGGGATAAACATATTTAATTGATCAGAGTTAAATGGGAGGATTGATACCAACTTAATAACTACGAAGCTATAGCCAGCAACTAGCTAACTAAAGAGGACCAGATGCCAAGCAATCAGTAGATACCTCAGGAAGGTACTGGCCAACAGCCTTTAACATGATCCTTTAAATTAAACAAAAGGGAAATCAGAGGTTGTAAAACATGTACATTTAATTTAATGAATGTAAATGCAATTTAATGGATTTCCCCTTGGGGATAAATGAAGTAATTCATAATGCATCATATGTAAAACATGTTAGCTAATGAACTTTAAATGTGCTCATGGGTGGTTTTTGTTACCTTTGGAAATAGCAGGTTAGACGTTTCACCTGATTCTAGTCTTTACGCTGAGCTAAGCTAAGCTAAGCTAATCAGCTGGAGGCAAGCTTTAAAAACTATTCTGTAAATCAAAAACAGTTTCTTTATGACATTCAGAGTCATATCAAACATACTAGAAATACATATTTCCACTTTATTTACATTTAGGACATAACTGAGGTAATACACAGATGATGTTAGAGGTCAAATACACTAATGTTGTTACATCAAGATTAATGATCTCTATTCTTCTTAAGGATGGGTTACAGAAAGTTCATAGAGACACACGAGCAACCTCTGATCTTACATCTATTTTATGGCTGCTTGCTGATTCTCCAATTGGTTTTCCCTCTCTGTTCCCATCAGAGCACAATTTTCAAGCTGACCATGCAGATGAATCATCAGCTCCTGGAGATACTTTATTATCCCCACTTATCACCAACAACACGTTTGTACTCCCACATTGTACCTTCAACACGAGAGTATAAAACAAAGAGGAAACGAATGAATAGATTTTGGTACCCCTGATCACGCCAGCCAACATGCAAAAGTAACACAAGTCTCATTATTGGAATTAGCTGAAAGAAAAAGATGTAATAACAGTAGTTAAGTTGAACCTTGCGACTGCTTTTATCAACATGATAAACTTATCCACTTCTGTCTCCTCTGACATGCTTTTCTTCATGGACAGGATAGTTGTGTGTGTACTCGTGTACACGGACACGCAGCATTTTTATTTACAGGAGATGTAATTTGAAAAACAAAAGGTAAAGTTTGCCTTTTTATCAGATGAATAAGCACCTCATCTCTAGTGTTGTCCCAACTCTTCCACCATTTTCATCTGTAAATGCATGAAAGTTGGTTTGCCTGCAACGACGCAGAGGATAACAGCACCAGCTGCTCCCTCCTGCTGACAAGACAATCCACAAGTTTTTAATTCAAGGTGGAGGGCACAAGCATGGTAAAGTCACATGACATAGTTGAGCTGAAATCAGGAAGGCAGGTTGAATTTTGAGCTTCATGCCAGTGAGTAGATAGTATTCATTGGAGAGTGGAGCTCCAGACTTCCACCAAAGTCCAATTCCCTGACATCTCTCCTGGTTCCTGTGTATTGGCCGATGAATGAGCCATCTTCATTGAACGGTATCTCTCCTCCCTCACCATAGTCCACCAGACTGTCATCACTGTCAGATCGCTTCATCATTGCCTCCATAGATGGCTGGCCTCTTTGAAGCCCTCTTTCCTCCTCTCTAAAAATAATTTTAAAGAGGGAAAATTTTATATTATATGTGCATTACGTCAGCACTCGAAGACAGTAAGGATGGAGGATAAATTTCACCGTAATGTGTCAATACACTCAAAATGATCATGTACATACCGCCGGGGGTAAGGCAGAGTGGATACACGTGCTATCCTAAAATATGAAGACAGTTTGTTTGAGATCAATCTTTGAATGACGTAATTAATGATTTTCTTGTACTTAATAGATCATCCACATACAAAATGCACATAACAGTTCCAGCATTTTAGTGAATATACTATTTATAGCTCTAAACCTTTGTCAATAGTGTCAATGTGTCAATGTGTCAATATTTAGTCTTTTCATACCTTTCAAGAGACCTTGAGTGGTTGAGTTGGAAAAAAACACAAGGTTGAGGGGAATAAAGATTTAGATAGAAAAGGTAAATAGGGAAAAAACAGAAAATAATATAAGTATGATCAAAGGGTTGTCATGAATAAGACCATAAACACTACAACCAGATTTGATATGTATCTGTGCAGCATCATGCTAAAATTGAATCAAAATTAAAGGCATCCTGTGACGTTTTGACCACTAGAGGCACTATGGAGCAATGATTTACTTATTTGTGCACATGCATCTGACATGATAAATGTACAATATAATACAGCCAATCACATTGAATGTGAATACAAGGGTGGTTTGTTGACAACTCCACAGGGCAGGGTAGGGGCTAATGCACAGCTACAGAGCAAATGCATGTAAATGAATGGCTATTGTTGTTATGGTTTCCAGCAACGGATCGTACTGTACAATGTTATGGAAAACATGATGATCTATTTAGTGTTGAGTATTATTACAACGTCATTTTATAATACTAGTACATGATATAACCCACTTTGGAAATGTAAAATTGTATTTTGTAGATCAGTTTGGAAGATAAGGAAGTGAAGTCTGATAACTTTAAGACAAGATCTACTAAAATCCACATTTTCTCTGTTGGTTTTCTAATTTGTCTATTTTTGAGTTGTCTCCTGTAATGCTTACCGGTAGTCGAATGATCCCTCCTGATCTTTGTCATCCACCGGCTCCAGTGAAATGTCTTTTTTTTCCCGTACTGAAATGAAAACAAGCTCCACTGTTATAGAAGATTCACTGCTGTATTATTGGACATCATGGAACGTCAGGATTCACCACTATACCTGGGTATTTCCCACCCCGGCTCCTCTTGATGAAGCAGACTATGAGTAGGATAAGCACTATGAGAGCCACTGCACACATGATCCCAATGAACCAGCCCTGAGTTGAGATGTCCACCTGGTCCTGAGCATAAACTGAGACACACACAAGAGCACACACAACATCAAAGTCAACATCCACTTAGCACCTCTAAGTGTTTATGTGGTAGATTACCAAGTGTGTTGGTGCATGGGTCAAGTAGGGAATTACTTTCAGTGGTGTAGTGGGGTGACTCCTCCGTATACCATTCCCCTATCCCAATCTCAGTTCGTGCTGCCACAGAGAATCTGTATCGAGTGTAGCGGTCATATCGCCGGATTGAGAAACTTGTTACATTTGGAGGGAACTCCTCAACTCGCAGCTCCTCTCCCCTGGTGGCATTCACTGTGGAGAGAGCGGAAATTTCAGTGTGTTAGGAGGACCCTTGATGCTGGTAGAGTGCACACGACTGAGCTGTCAAGTATCTTACCTGCTCAGAGAGTGTTCATTACCCTCTCGAGAACATACTTCAGTGGTATTTTAGTTTTTGAATGCATATATTGGTGTACTTATTATGTGCTACTTGTGGACTTAAGTGCCATGTGGAAACCTTTAGCTTTACTGAGATAAATGGTTTCATTTTCTGTAATTAAAGCTTTGCTTTTTCTCCTCAGGGGACTGCAGAATATTATATTATGTTTTGAAAGTGGAGCCTGTGAAGACAGAAGGATCCCCAGAGGCATTTTAGAGTGTTTCAGATGCTGGGTCAGTGTACCTGTCTGGTACTTGAGGGAGTATCCAGTAATGATGCCGTTGGGTTCTGCTGGCAGGTCCCAGTCAACATAAATACTGTCTAGATGTCGCTGTTGGATTCTGAAGGATCTAGGAGCAGTTGGTACTGCAGAAAAAAATATAGCAAGAGATAACACACATAAACTTGACATTTACTTGTTCGCAGTAGGTAAATACTAAATTAGTGACTTTTCTTACTTCCTTCAGGTGTTGAGAAGTGTATGTTATTACTGGGTGGGCCTTCATATCGATTGTTTGCCACCACTATATACATCTTGTAGTTGCTGTAGGGGATGAGCCCAGTGAGGACCCCAGAAGGCTCTGGATCATTGTTTGGAAATGTTTGAGACTTCATCCCTCTGTTGACCCTCAGCCACCTGAGCTGGCTGCTGTCCCTCCAATAGTAGATCTGAGAGACGAGAAGCAACACACCCAGTTGTGTGACTGTACTGCAAAGAAGAAAAGCCCTTACCCTTGCCACATACTGTATGTACCGTACATTCACCACAAACCAAGAAATAAGCAGTTATTACTACTTAACACACTATTAGATCAACTTAAACTCTTCTTTTCTAGCTTACCCAGGTAAAAAAGTATTACACTTAATTATATCAAAAATATATTTGAAGCATACAAAAGTTACTACAAATATACCTTTACTTTTTGTGCTTAATTCTTAGTATACTTAATATATACTTTTAGAAAGTGTACTTTAACATATGTGATTGAGTTCATCTTCAATATACTATAATCAAACATACTAATTATGCAATAATTAAAGTTGTACTTAAGTTTACTTTTTAGAAGAGCAGTAGAAGAGTAAGTCTCTTGTAAATTGTCCTTAAGTATACTTTTAAAAAGTACACTTTATTTTACAGCACTTATACAAGAAGATTGGTATCTGGCTGTGGCTCAGGTGGTAGAGCTGTTGTCCATCAATCAGAAGGTTGGCAGTTCAATCCCCAATCTACATGTCCAAGTTACCTTGGTCAAAGTTACCTTGGCCTTGTTTGAATGTGTATGAATGAAATACTGGTGAGCTGGTATAGTACAGTGTGAAAGGGGTGAATATGACTCTTAAAGTACTAATACCTGCAACGCCTATTGCAGTTAAAATATACCTATAAACCATACTTTATAGTGAAATAATATTATACTTGAAGCACAGACCTTTTTGATGCTTAAAGTATAACTTAAAGTTAGGGTCTGTAATGTTGTTCAGAAGCACTTTCTCTTATACTGGGGGAAATGGCCCGTCTAATTTCAGA
>JBCAUF010000002.1:20657017-20680221 GCA_038406115.1 Haemulon aurolineatum | reverse complement strand
GCGTGAGTGCGCACAGCAAATGTCTCGGTGTTGCCGGAAGAATCACTGACGGGAGGGGGAGCAGGGGGGAGGGACTTAGAGGAGGTGCGACGTTCAAATCTCGCTTGCTCTCTTGCTAGTTTTCCAACACTGCAGACTACAGCTTTAATGACTACTTGAGCACATTTATTACACATTAAGGTGATGAAAAAAGCATACACCATACTAAATGTGTACTTAGTACAGTCTGTAAAAGTATAATTCAAGTATACTAATTTTTGACTTGGGTATAGTCTTTTCATAGTCAGTTGTCTCTCCCACTGAGGTACCGTATGTACTGTTTCTGTTGTCGTCTCTAATAAATGTAACTTAAGCTATCATCAGAGTCCATTATTCACAATGGACATACCTTGTATTCTTTCAGTTCTCCCATAATAGAGTTGCGTGACACTGCGTCCCAGTGCACAGTGACCTGAGTGCTCTCGATGTCGGACACTCTTAGGTTCAGGGGTGCAGTTAAGGGACCTGGGGAAAACAGAGATTGTCTTTCCTATTAATGAACACAAAGAGATGTGCTGAGGAGCAAAACTTGATGAAAAAAAAATTAAACACTAAACTAAAACTTTACTAAGTGATTTCAGGTGTCAAACAACAAGTTGAATATTTTCCAATTAAAGTGGGGCTGCTTGAGAATGATACGTATGACTTTTTTAGACTTTATCTGACTGTGACTCAGGAGTTAGCATGGTCATCCATCAATTGGAATGTTGATGGTTTGACCCTGATCTCGATGAAAGTTTCCATCCAGATTTAGAGCACATTTTAAATCTTCAAAAGAAAATTAAAATTAATATGCATTGCCATCCACTGCCAGGTGCCACCAGAAGAAGAGAGGACAATGAGATGATGCAATTAAAAGAGTACCAATCAAACCTCAAATAAACAAAAGAATGTGGCCAAAATGATGGAAATATGCCATTTAAGTTTGTTTCATTTTCTATTTCAAGGACTATTACAGTCTTCTTATTGGTCCAACCAGATCTGCCATTATTTTTAGTCTCTTCAGTGGATCAGAAGCTTCAGTCAATTCAACATGAATTGTTCACTAAGTCTGTTTCTTTTTTGTGATGTTTTCACCTTTTTTCCTATAGATTTGCAGCCTTTCCATCCCATGTTTTTGTCTGTGAAAGTTG
This sequence comes from Haemulon aurolineatum, assembly GCA_038406115.1. Lineage (NCBI taxonomy): Eukaryota > Metazoa > Chordata > Actinopteri > Lutjaniformes > Haemulidae > Haemulon > Haemulon aurolineatum. The sequence goes on along the minus strand of JBCAUF010000002.1, from coordinate 20,679,049 downwards.
AAAATGTGCAATAAAATACTTATAATAATACATATTAATACATATTTACTCTAAAAAGTCTGTTCTGTTTTATTTTCAAGCTGTAGCTACTTATTTTCTACTAATAATATATCAAGATGTCTTCAGCAATAGAGCACACGTAACCTTTAGAGGTGAGCATTTAAGCCACCAAATGCTCGTCTCTTTATTTTATTGTGTAGAATTTTTGATACTTACGGTCTTCCCCCGAGTATCCAATAATAACAGGAGACTCTGGTCCTAAGCCAAAGTCATTGACAGCCTGGACTTTGAGCTCATAAGGAGTGAAGGTATCTGCATCGTAGATGTAGTATTTCAGCCATTTAGTGGTTGCATTCTTCCACTCCTCTCGAGAATCCCTCCTTCTCCACCACACCAGATACTTCAGGTGGGGTCCGTTCCATTCTCTGTAGCTCAGAGGCTGAAAGCATGGTTCACAGCAACCAGCATAGTTTGATTTTGTTTTGTTCGAAATGAAGGTATCCTACAGTCAAGATAATTATGAAAGTCTTACAGTTTTTCATGGGTTCAGTCATAATTACCTCCCAGCTGATCTCCATGTTATTCCTCCATGTACCCACACCCTTCAAGTTCTTTGGGATGACATCTGGGGCTGCAAAAAACACGATGGAGCAGTTATTGCGTTAGCTTTCAAAGGAATAGTTTAGCCTTTTCGTATGCTTGTTCATTTTCTTACTAAGAGTTAGATGACAAGATTAATACCACTCTCATGTCTATCAGGAGGTGTTAGGTTTAGCCTTAGCATGAAATCTAGAGCCAGGCTTGCTTTTCCACCCTGTTTCCAGTTTTCATGCTAAAATAAACTTATCTGCTGCTGGCCGGTAGCTTTATATTAGGTGCACAGACATGGGAGGAGAGTGGTATTGAATTTCTTCTCTATCTTTTGGTAGAAAAACAACGTATTTCTCAACAGGATGTTGCTTATGCTGCATACATGACTGTTTGCTATCTGACGACCTATCTCTGACAACTATTTGAAGAGCATCAAACCCACGTGCACCGCTGCTCTGGAAGCGCATAGATGGACGACTTGGGCGGCTCATCCCAATTTCATTGATGGCGATGACGCGGAACTCATAGTAGGTGAAAGGTGAAAGGTGAAGAATGACAGAGTTGAGGTTCCCTGGGTACAATGACAGGTTTCTCCACTTACCAGGCAACCAGTCATCATCATCATACTGCACTAAGTAATCTGTAAGAGGGCAATAAATGTATGTCTATTAAATACAACAAGAATTCCCAAAATACGATAATGCTTACAAAATGCTTGTGAGTTTTGTGAATTTATCTAGTTTGAATGGCTCTTACCTGTAATGGGGTTGTGATTGCTGTCACCAGGGACCCAACTGAGTCTTACACTACGTTCATATGGATCGGACAGCTCCAAGTTAGTGGGAGGATCTGGACGGTCTACACACACACACATACACAAGCAATTAAAAAGGCTAACATGCTGCATGGTTGATAATTTGCCATTTATTTTAAATGTGTCATACCCATCACCATTAGGAGTGCTGAGGCTGACTTCTGGTCCAGTTCACTCTTGATGACACAAGTATAATTGCCCTCATCGCCTCTGTTTACGTTAGTGATGACCAGATTTGATTCATCCAGAGAGAGTCTGAGGATTGCATACTAATGAGTAAGACTTGACGCTTACTGTTTCAAAATAAAAGGTTACTTTAAAAAGTTCATATTTATAGTGTACATCACCATAGAATTAATTCTCAATCAATGCAAAGACGTACCTCCAGCCAAGAGAAACTAGCTTTTTGCCCTTCATCCAAGTGACCGTGACAGGAGTAGTGACATCTGCTTTTGAGGCACACTCAAGGCGCACATCTGTTCCACGGATAACTTTCATGCTCTGTGGTCTTGTGACAATTAAAGTGGGCTCTGAGAAGAATGGATAGTAAGACATGATGGGTCACAGAATCAGAAGGAATTTGCATGAAACTGTGTCTCTAACTTAACGATTTTGAGCATTTAACAATGTGACTCTCACCTTTGACTTCTATTCGGGCTTGGGTCTCATCTCTTCCTGCAACGTTACTGACTATACACAAATAAGTTCCCTGGTCCTCTATCCGTATGCGTTTTATCTCCAGAGTCCCGTTACTGTGGGTCTTAAAACGATTTCCCTCAAGATTCCCCTGTCCATATTTGGACCTGTGTGAACAGACCCATAAACACACACACACACACACACACACACACACACACTGTGAACTGATGTCTGAGCTTACTCTTTGCATTAAAGGGTCAAACAGCATGTTCTCACCATCGCAGCTCAGGCACTGGGGAACCAAAGTAGCGGCAGTCTAAGAAGGTATTAGTGCCTTCTGTCACCTTGATGAGCTCATTCCTGGGCCCTAGAATACGTGGAGTTGCATCTAGAGAATCAACAATAATCAATAATTAATTTTGCCACGAAATATTTAATTCATCCTCTCTTCCTTAACCTGTGTTGGCTCTTGGATGCCCAGTGTAGATTTCTTACAGTTCCCAAACACCTCTCTCTGATCTCTCTGAGTAGGTGGGTTGAAAATGAGCAACTGCAATGGTGGAGTAAAACAAAGGTTAGCTTTTTGGGCCTTCCGCCAGTGAAGAAGCTGGTATCTCAGGATGAATCCTCTGCGTGATAGTTCCATGTTTGTACAGAGTGGATAAATGTACTTGTTCTCTACACTTTGTTTGTTTGTCTCCAAAACAAGACATTTACCTCTGGCTCTGTTTGGTCACTGTTGTTCAAATCTGATCAAACCACACTCATATGGTCCTGATAAAACAGGAAAAGCATAACTTTTCTAAATGCTCTTATATTGTACTATATGCATTAGATTTTTGTCAATGCATGTACATGTTTCCAAACACCTAAAAATACATTTTTAAAATAATAATAACGTCCTTAATTTTTATGACTGGGCAATGATGCAGCAGTGAGACAACTTTTACAGGTGCCATGTCACTGCAAATGTTTTAAGTGTATAGATTAAAAGAAGGAGAATGCTTAAAAATATTCTATTTTGACCAATCATTTAAAATCTTCCACAACTCATGGGTCATGTCTATGAAAAAAAAAAGTTTTACACTCTAAATGTCATGGATGGCAGAGTGGTCACTTACGTAGCACGTTGACAAAGGCATTGGCCAATAAGTATCCATATGGATTGGAAGCATTGCACTGATAGACACCATTGTTTGCAGCAGTCACACTGCGTAAAGTCAGTGTGTCTCCTGACACCTGTCTGTTAGGCTGTGGTGTAGCAGCTGGGGAGAAAAAACATAAAAAAGGACAAATACAGCATCAGTTGATGTTATTTAGATTCACTTTTAGTTGGCATGATGTCCAAAAACTTACTTTCAATTGGTTCCCCATTGAAAAACCAGTTGATCGTGGGACGGGGAACCCCATCAGAACGACATACCAACCGTCCATTTTCCTCAGGGGCCAAAACCAAATCAGAGGGCTTCTCTAACCAGAATGGAGCCGCTGTCAAATACAAGTATGTCAATTATTGTTTCAACCTGTAACGGTTTTGTGCAGTAAGGAAATGCAACTTGTTTGCTGAAAGTGTCTCTCACCTTTGACCCTGACGGTTATCGTGTGCTCAATGTATCCGATCTTATTGGCAGCAGTGCAAAGGTATTCACCCGCATCATCAAAGGATGCTTTTGGGATTTGAATCATCTTGTTGAAATTCTTTACTTTCTTGGGTAACGTCACAATCAGGTCCTCACCGTCCTTGGTCCATGTGATACGAGGAGTTGGCCTTGATGATGATAAACAAGGCTTTACACAGGACGACTTCCATCAAACCAAAACTTCAAATTCTTCAATTCTATATAAATAGAAAATATACAAACACTTTTTGTGCCATTTTGATACAGAAGCAGAATTCACACTCACACTCCTGCGGCAATACACTCCAGGAGCAGTTCTTCCCCTTGAAGGACCAGTATGGAGCTGGATGAGCCTGTGGGAGACAGCCAGGTGGGGGCAGCCTCAGCCACTGTACGAGCTGCAGGGGAAACAAACCATAACACCCGTCATAAAAAGACAACACAAGACAACAGTGTCTTTTTAGGGTCTAGAATAAAGTAAAATATAGTACAGTACAGTATACTGCATTGTGATCACAGGGAACTTCATGGAAAAAAGAAAAATAACAGTAATGAAAAAGACAAATATCTTCCAGTATGTATTGCTTGTAGAGCTGGTGTGTTTCTACTTTTTTTTGTTCCTTATTTTTTTGCAACCACAGAGTAAAATTGACCCACAACAGGCAAAAGACCCCTGCCATGCCTCAAGGTAGTCATTCAGTCACAGATCCCTAAATCCAACCCCAGCTAAAAATACAACCTGAACCTGTTGTGCTTTCAGGTACGGTCCATGTCTGGAGTTTACCCACACAACATACAAAGTACCAAAGGTGAAGCAATATCGTTTACTTACCTCACAAAGTACAAAAGTATTACCATCAAAATATACTTAATTTTTCATAAGTGAAAGTAGCCTTATGCAGATTTATGCAGATTTGTCCACTGTAAGTTATATTATGAATAATTATTGGTTCCTGAATATGTACATTAGTCTAATATTGCAGCTGGTAGAGGTGGGACTTATTTATACTGTTGGCCTACCTGTGAAATTCAAGTAAAGTAAATAGCTCAATCACTAAGGTGCAATCCTTAAATAAATGCAATTACTTATTTGACATTACAAATGTGGACATCTGAAAATGTACAGGAAATATTTGATGTGAATGTGGCGAAACAGATAAGATAATGGCAAAAAAATGACATTGTTAACTGTGGACACACAGTCACACTTACTTGTGAGCACTTTAACAACCACGGGCATCTTCTGCTGGATGACATTTTTGTAGGGGAAGCGGGCATTACAGCAGTAGTCAGTAGCAGAGTCGTTGACTAGGACGTTAGAGAAATACAGATCTCCATTAACCCCCATGGATACTCTGCGGTCCTGCCGCACAGGCTGCATGGTGGGGAAAGCTGTCTGAATGGGCCAGTTGAAAGGTCTTGCATATGAGCCTGAAATGAAACATTGTGTGAAAAGTAAAGTCAGTACTGGAGACAGAATAAAAAAACTGACAGCTTGTTAGGGTAGCAGATCATTGAAATGCATCCGTTTAAGTATTTTTATGTACATTAACTCTCGAGTGACACTTACAGCTGGACATCCAGTACGTTTCAGGTTTAGGGGGGCCAGGTGGGGGGTCACAGGACAGGACCAAGGGCAAGCCAGCGCTGATTACCACAGGCTCCAGAATTTCCCTTGGCCACACAGGAGCTCCTAAACAAACACAGAGGTGTACATGTTGGCTCTGAGAAGTCAGGTATATTTTTTGATGATTGTGCATATTAATTACATCAAGTACCACATATCAATAAATCATCTTCTGGTATTATATTATTGTCAACAAAACATTCAGACTAAAACCAACAATTGATCCTACTGACATGTATTGCCTGTGTAGCCAAAGCCTGATATAGGTCAGTCCTCTGTGCCAGAGAGCCCCATTGTTGTTCAAAACACATATGAGTGAGCCACACTATTGTTGAGTCAGTCTCATCTAAACTGTCCTGCTGCTGCTGTCACTTGCCTCAAATCTGTGCCTGGCAATCAATATATTCACTGTTCAGAGCAACATTTTCTAAAAACTGAACTGAAAGTATATATGTTTGTGATTCATCTGTAAAGATTTACATCCTCCGTAAGAACCATGGGCCACAGACACAGTAAATATAGTAAGTAAAGTTGTTGGTTTTGGTCTTTTCATGGGATTTATGAGCAATACAAAAAAAAAAAATTTAAATCAAGATATCAATATAAGAGTACTGCAGATGAATTTTCATTGAATCTTTGTGAGTCATTTCAAATTACCACACAACATGACATGATGAAAAAATTCTGCTGCTGAGTGCTGGAATACTGATGGACATAGACTGAGGTCAGTGGTCAAATCAAATAGACTTGATCTTACTGTATAGTCGCAGTCTAATCTTGTTGGAGTATGCAGATCCGTACTCATTGGAGGCAATGCACTGATATTCTGCCTCATACTGTTCTGGATTGTTCCAGGCATAGATGTCCAGTGTCCCTGAGCGCCTGCGCATCGATGCTTGAGAGTCACGTGCCACGTTGAAATACTTCCCATTACGCCTCCATGAGAAACTTCATGAATGAGCAAAGAGTGTAAAGGAAGACAGTGAGATTGTCTGCAGATAATAATGTCAGTTTTACCAAGACTGTTCAGTGGGCTACATCGGCTCTTACATGGGATGAGGGTTTCCCTTGGCTTCACATTCTATGACCATAGTGTCTTTTGGGTCGACAATATGCTCCGTCATTGACTGCTTTATGATGGTTGGGGGCTGCCTGACTGCAGGCAGAGAAATAAATCAGCTAAGTATGTTAGAAACGCATGTGATAAGACAATAAATTAAGGTACTGCCTCACCTTCCAGAGGGATGTCTAATGCCCAAGCACTCTGCCATAAAAGTAGCAGCAGCACTGGTTTGACCAGTGTCCTCATCTTTACAGTGCATGGACCCCAGCAACTTCTCTTCACCAATTCTCCTGTTTCCAAATTGAATGAACAACAGCAGATGACATCTGTACATTACATGATGACTAGGATGGGTAAAATGCAGAAAACAAATTTCCAAATTGTTGACCACAATAAAGAAGATTCATCCTCCTCCAATATATATATATATATATATATATATATATATATTCATGTCATGCACTTAAAATCCAGAACAAATGATTGTACTTATATTCTTATATTCTTGCTACAGATGCTACGAAACATCTCACAGCGGTGGAAAACATACTCAGACCCTTTAAAAGTCGTAAATGTAGATGTTACCATGTAAAAATTGTGCTATTAGCAAGCAAAAGTTCTTCATTAAAAATCCTGTAGTAGTATTACTAGCAGAACATACCTAAAGTTTCAAAAGTACTCATTCTGCAGAAAAATGGCCCTGTTAGTGTAGTCTTATTAAGTGTTCAATTACAGGTGTATTTACGCAACTTTATAGTTTTAATGATTTCATATGCCCTTTGGTAGCTCAACACAGCGGTCTCCAACCTAAGGGTTGAGCCCCCTAAAAAGGATCACACGGTATTTATGAAAGTAGTAATGAAAGTGTTAAGTACCTAAGATTTCATTTCTCCAAACACTGACATCTCTGCTACTTGAATCACACAGCTGTATTAGTAAAAAAAAATACAGAAAGACCTACAAGTGTTTCATTAGATGTTTCTCTTTGTCAAGTTATTGTTATTAATATGCAATGAACCACAAGCCATGTTAGTATGATCAAAGCAAAAAGTTAGTCACTACCTACCTCTCTCATGTAAAGTCAAATCAGGGCTCTCTCCTCCCCATATCTGTGGCTTCCCAAATGCCCCAATAATTCCAATGACTCTTCTGCACAAATTATTCTTGTTTGTGCCGTATACCAATTAATGTCTCAGTCCTCCAAATATCAGGCCAAGAACCCTAGAGAAGTTGATACATTTCAGTAATGGAGTTTCTGTCTGTCACTGCCACTTACACTCTGCCCACCCATCTCATGAATAATGAATGAGTGCCATACACCACCTACTCATGACCCACTCCACTTCACTGCTCTGACCAGGCCCTCATAATACCGAACAGTTCAAGTTTGTCCGCACAATGAACAAAAACTGAAACTCCATGATTAATTACACTAACAACTGTGGAAGTTATCGCCTGATTTTTCTCTCACATTGCTGAATAATATTTGCTTTGATCTGGTCCAGTGCAGACAAAATCAGTTTGGTTGGGCAAAATGAAGGCACACAACAACCCATATTCTGTACAATTTGCATTCTTGTTGGTTTTGATGACATCAAAATGTGGGCTTTATTGTTGACTGGAGAGAACCGGGGAGCAAAGTATGAAAGCGGTATTTGTTTTGCTCGTATGAATTTTACATGTGCCAGATCTCAAGTCACATGACTCCGGAACAATAAGATGAATATATTCAATGTTCAGTTTTCCCAGATAATAACTTTTTACTGCTAAGCCTCTGTTGTATAAAATGCTAATTCATCTTAAACTCCTTCCATACACCTCTTGCATTTGAATTTTCCATAACTTTCCATAATACCAATCAGAACATATCTTCTTTTCCAGGAAACAGATTTTTCTACACTCAGCCATTCACATGCATATCCTCAGAGGAGGAAAAAGGTCATTACCATTCATCTGATGAAAATCCTTTTCTGGAAACAGTGCCAAAGACGCAGGAGAGGTCGTATTTGTGTTAAACAAAAGCCATCTCACGGCTGTCGACAGAGTCCTGACCTGTGTAGGCTTTCAGGAATCCACACAGGGCTTCATATGCAAACCAGCACAGACTGGGCTAAACAATAGCTTGGTGGTGGAGGAGTGGGTAAAATGAGGTGATGATGTTAAACTCGTCAAAATTTGTATTTACTGGTGGAGTGTAATGTTTGTGTCCATCATTATTTGATTTGCCATCTTTTACTTCATATTTGAGCATCTGAGCTCTTGTGATGTAAGCCATTTCAACTTTCAAAGCTCTGCAGGAGATGCTCTGCATACTCTGGTCCCATACCCTCCTCCCTGCTCACAACTGAAACACTTGACTTGACTCAAACAGATAACAAAAGCATGAGGAGTATGTTGAGCTTCTTGGCTCTCAGAGAGGCCTTTTTTCATTCCATACATTGGGCTGAAGCAGGACTGGCAATGAGCAGTGATCAGTGCCATGCACCAGATTGCACAGTGAAGAGGCAGAGAGGCGGACAGAGCCAGCTCAGTGACGACAAGAAGGTCTCTATGCTCGCGGGTCTCCTTTGGCACGTGTGCCCAGGGCTCGGGTAAGAGCAGATGGCATGTGGGAGGGGGTGCTGCCTGTTCAGACCCGGAGCACCTATCATTTGCACTCTGACGTCACTGCCTCAGGGCAAGCGCAAGAAGAGGTCGGAGAGAAACTCCTGTTGAGCAGGACACTGTGCTGCATGAAGTCATCGCCACAGCACAATCAAAACATCATTGTCTGAGCATTGTTTCTGATTTTATGGTGAGGTGATTGTGATCTACAAAACAAATTTTAAATCCTGCAGCACGAATAGGAGTCTGCAGTTTATTCGTGTCTCTGTGAGAATGTACTTCGGCACAGTGGTGGCTAAATACTACAGTCAGCATGTTCGCAGTAATAATGCTAACATGTTGACGTTTAGCAGGGATGACATTACATTTTAGTTTTGCATGTTAAAATGTTGATAAGCACTAAACACAAAGTACGGCAGAGGATGAAGTGAATATCATGAGTTTTGCAGGTTAAACTAAAATATCAGATTAATCAAAATGACGAAATGGTGGTACTGTAGGAAAGATTAAAGCAATTGTTGGAAAAGCTAGCAAGAGAAGGCTACACTTTGAAAATATAACACATCCCATCCCCTTACGTCAGCCCTCGTCAAAGCTACACCTCCAAAACGCCTGAACCGATTGGTTGGTGACTACTCCATTCACAGATAGGGTGTGCTCATGTTAGCAGATCAGGCCAGTCAATCATCTCATTAAATTAATGAAATATTTGGCCATGTTTATTAAACACCAGATTTTTTTTCTTTTTAGACAACTGTATTCATTGATGGCAAAAATGTCTCAAACAAATTACCTTCTCTAGCATTAGGGGTCGGTTTTGATCATGAGGGAGAAATTAATGTTTGAACCAAGTTTCACAGCAATTCAGCCAATAGTTGTTGAGACATTTCACTCAAAACCACAAATGTCAACCAAGAGATTACCAAAGTCACTTGGTGTCATCATCTGGAAACCACAAATGTCTGTCGAGACTTACATTGCAATCCATTGAGTAGCTGCCAAGATAATACTGATCTTACCAAAATCAACCAAGCTGTTAGCATGGCTAAAATATAAAGAGATGTATTACTACTGTTACACATGTTCAACATAATGACTTTGAATTGCTTACATTTATACTTAGATTCATTGCCAACATTATATAGTGAGGTAAGTAGTTTCTAAAGTCAAATGTACGTCACATTTATCACTGAAACACTGACAAACTCTAGTCAATCATCTCAATGGCAGGTGTGAATGCTGAACAGCATTGTGTTCACACTCATATAAATCTGCTGATGCAGTTCTAGACCCATCCCACTTCTCAACTCAGACTATGACATCATTAAAACCTATCTTGAATGACAGCTGCAAGGACTAAAGCACTCCTTCACATGGGACATAAATTCTCTCTGTTCTACTCTTTAATGTCATAATGCACTCTTTCACTGTGTGCTCTATATCTCAAACTAATATTCAAAATTAGCTCAACAAATTATAACGGGAAACGATAGTTGTCCTACCTTTGAGGGTAGTTTAAGTCTTTTCTCTGCTCCTTGGTTCCTTCTCCTCCTTGTTGAATTAAAGATGGACTCCTACCTTCTTCTCATCTTCTTCACAGTGAGATTCACCTTTCCAGTAGCATCTGCTTTTCGTGTCATTTGAACTCCATCATCTCAAAGCAGGTGACAGGCAAGATAGCAGAGGTTCATGTGGCCTATCAGGATGGCTGTCCCGAGCCTGGGTCACACGCCTGGCAAACCGGGCCTGAGAGCCTATTATAATAAATCCATTGTGAAATCCACACATAAATATAACGTCATCTCCACTGTGATGGGAGAATCAAGTTAAACAGAACTGACATGTGATGCACAAACTGGTAGATTAGGTTTTGGTCTCACCCAGCCCCCATCAAGCAACAATTAACCAAGGGTTGCTTCAGAGATCAATTTTTTTTTTTTTGCATTTTTTCATGTGTGTTGATGTTCAGCATGTTAAATGGGGGGTGGGTTACTGACCTTGTATCTTCACTCTGGCTGGCACGAACGCACATTCTCTCTCACACAAAGCGTCTTCTGTCTCGAACAAAGTCAGTCTATTGTGGACAGGGAGGGCACAGCTTCCAGACACATGGGGGGATTTAACCCATCACATTCAAGTCATTGGATGGCTTCTCACTCATTGATAAAGTCTTAACATCATTTATGAAGACCAGGGGTGTTTTATTCATTGGGGTGACAAAAAGTGGTAGTGGTTTTATGTGTTCAGCAAAGGAAAAAAAATGTTGTTCATAAAAATGAATTTATTCAAAATAAATAAAATGCCAAATAGCACAATAATATACAACAGCAGCAGTAATGTGTATATCAACATTTTCACAAAGAATAATAATTGGATATTGAGTTAAGTCAACTGTGCATGTTTCCTTTTTTAAATAAAGTGCAAGATAGTGCTGATTTCATTTGTTCTGTGTGTTTACAGTATGTCAAGAATGTATCAAACAAAATGATATATGTCGGTGAGGCATGTTGACAACATCATATTGATTCAGCATACAGTACATGCTTAACAAGAAGTGGACAAAACAGAAGAAACATCTTACAGTATGATGCAACAGGTGTGATGAATTGGTTGAAGCTACATTTGGCTTATTTGTTCCTCTGTTGTCTTACATTGATAACTCATCTATGTAGCTGGCTTTGTAATTGTGAATTCAGCTGTAAACAATACAAACCACATATTTTGGCAAATTTCACAACAACAGTTGCCAAAGATATAAAATTGCAATTGCAAATATAACTGTGCTCACAAGGACACCCTCAAAAAAATTATTAAAATGAATTCAGTGACAGTGCCCCTACACTGCCTGCATAGCCAAAGTAGCATGTTAGCAGGGCAGCAGCAGCTTCAGTTCTTAATTTGTGTCTAGCCTAGACAAGATGTGTTCAGGCAAAACACTGGATAGCATCAGAGCCCAACATAATTACTGTAGAGTTACGCAAATAAAACAGAAGAAAACTGACTGTATGGGTTGTGTTAACATGTGGTGCCCACGGTCTTATAAGTGGCTATGTGAGACTGACCTTCGACATGACAATATTTTCAGCTAAATTCTAAGGTCTGCATACTGACCGGCTCATAATAACAATACTAACATGTAAGTGTTTTGCAGATATAATGTTTTCCATCTTCACCACCTTAGTTTAGTTATGTTATAATAAGTGTAATGATATTTGCGAATTAGCACTAAACACTCAATACAGCAGAGGCTATTGGGCATGTCACTAGTTGACTGTAGTGTTGGACATATTAACATTTTGAACTGATGATGTCATTACATTAAAAGTTAAACTATCACCAAAATTGAATGAATGTCTCAAGTCTTCAAACATCCTCTCAATACTTGACAAGACATTCCACTCCAAATCAAATCAAATCAAATCAAATAATGTAACCTCATGGTGGCGCTTAAGACAAAGTCAGGGGATCACCAAATTCAATTAGTTTCATTTTCTGAAAGTTGAATATGACTAAAAACTGCCTCTGAGTTGAAACAACACATTTAAGGTCTCAACAACAAATGACCCCATAAGCGGTTGACGATGAACAGATGAACAACAAATGATGTATTTCACCAAAATGTAACATCAGGTTAGTTATTTTAGATGCGTTTCTGTTATTTGTCCAGCCTGTATATGTGTGCGTCTACATGTAGACATGCCTCATGTTGTACCTACTCACACCCATCTCTGCCTCATCTCCCAGGCCCTCTCACTCATCCAATCTTTAGTTCTGCTAACAGCAGAGCGCTCTGCCCCAAGCACCAAACAGAGCCTGGCCAGTTTGGGCCGGTTTCTCTCCAGGTAGTTCTGGGTATCTCTCAATAGCTGGTCCAGGGCCTGTGGGCGGCTCTCGTCCAGGGACACCACAGCACTCAACATAGGGTTGAAACGGAAGTACACGTCTGGAGCCAGCAGATCATCCAAAAGGGTGTGGACCCCTTCAGTGTCAGTAGCACTACAGATCAGGTTGCTGATTTTGGCCCTTAGGCTGGTGGACGTAGCAGGTGCCCTCTTAACGTTATCGTAGCGACCAGTGCCAAGGGACAGCACACACTGGAAGGGCTGGTTGGGCCACAAAAGACGACTCTCGTGAACAGCCAAGGCACATGGATTGTTCAGGATAATTCCTCCATCCTACAGTACAAAGACAAACAGCAATAAATCTGAAAGTGGTCACATGTTTTTCTTCACTTCTAACCCCTTTTTTTCTTCTGATTGCTTGAGGGAGTAACTACAGGTCGTGGGAGAACAGACAACCTTTCTCATTCCAGATTTGTGTTTTATTTCTGTCTTTCCCTTTTCCTGTGAGGCTACATGATTAAAATTTTTTTTGTGTGTGCCACAGGTCATATAGGTGTGTTTGGCCATTTGTGGAGGACAGCAGTCCTGTCATAATTTTAGTAATTGGTGACTCTTCGAAAATGATTGTAGCCTAAACATATAATTGGGTGACACTATCTTAAAATCTTTATGCAGTTTAAGCTAGCAATGATCACAAATTGTACTAATTCACTGCTGTTAATGCAACTGCTTTTAGCATTCCTCTTTTCTTCTTTAATCCTCTTGCACGATGCGCGTAGAGCCAACCAGATTGACCAATATTCTCCAGCCTGGTCTGTCCTGTGCAAGGTATCAGGCTTCTTCCAGGGACACGTTACAAGTCATTAGGTCCTGGGCCACGCTATGGCTGTTAGCACGACTGCTATTATTTTGTAATATTGGGGCAGAGGATTTTGCAGTTTTTCTCTAAGTCAAGGGAATGCCCAAAATAAATGTAATATTGAGAAATGAAATGTTCATGCTGGGAATAGTCCTTTTTAATATTGTGGTTCATGATATCACATTTCTATTCTATTCACAGATAATGTACAGAGTAAATGTGTGTTTGCTACAATAATACAAACATCAGCAATTTACTACCTGATGAATGTCACTTTGTAAGGTAAACTCCTGGAAGTATCCTGGGGCAGCTGATGATGCTCGCACTGCCTGCCACATCTGGAAGCCTGAGCCTCCTGCATAGCGGCTGAGAGAACCTGGTTTGTGGTTGTAGTTGCGGAAGACGAAGGCCTTTGGACTCGTACCCCAGTTTACCACTGCGCTGACTGCTGAAACCTGGGCAGACACCACACATCTGTGAAAAGCATTACTCAACCTGTGCAAAATGCAGTTATAATATTTCAAAGCAAAAACAGGCGCTAACTGTATTTTGACCATAGAAGGGGACCGCTACTTCAGCAGCTCAAGCTTCATTAACTACAGTCGTATTTTACCAGGGCTACAAGCCTGATGGTGATTCTTACCTTGGGGCTCAACTCATCTCTGGCGGTTTTGATAAGCACTCTGTGCCCCAGCTTTTCCCTAAATAGGATAAAAACATTAAAATCTGTCAAACCAGATTGTGTGGCTGTAAATTGAGAATCCTCTGTTAAAATCTATACTGTGCATACTGTAGTATTGTCTCCCAGGTCTCAGTGTCATAGTAAGAGTGACTCCAGCCCATCTTCATAGTGCCAACCAGTGGGTTCTGCCGAAACACTTCAGAGCCAAAACGACGATACATGTCAGCACACTCCTCAAGAGAAAAGTGGGCCAGACCCAGCATGAACGCGAGAACAGCACCTTTTATGAACACATGGAGAGACATGCAAGTGAGACACCAATTTATAGATTCAGACTCAGATGCCTGGAGCTGTTGCTGAGAATACATTATATTGCTATTTTTACTCTCAGTTTGGTTATCTGTCACCTGTGCTCACTCCACAGATGTAGTCAAACAGTTGGTGGATCTTCTTGCCTGTCTCAGCTTCTAGTAGCTTTAACACCTGTAAAGGCACCACACCTCTAGAAAATGAAAAGAAAAAATACTGACATAATTAAGAAGAATGAACACATAAAGATGCACTGAAGTTTTACCTGAGTGTTACACTGGTTTTTCGTTATGATTAGAAAATCTGGAATTGTATACAGAACACAGAGACCATTTTAAACAGTTCTGGTTTGGGGTGGCACTGTCATCTGATGGACTGATTGGTCGATAGAATGTTACTCAGCAAGTATGCTAATAAGAAATTAATCCTTTTTTCAGGCAAAAATGCTAAACATTTCAAATGTCATAGTCTGCAACTTTACTACCAACTTTACTTAACTATATATCTTCAGGTCTACTAATTGAGAAAATAATTAATTGCTGATTCATTGCTAATTGAAATAATCATAAGTTGGAGCTCTAGTTCTGTGTATAGCATGCATTCTGTGCTAAAAGGCCATCATTCATTAATCATCGATTTTCTTAGAGTTACCTTGTGCCACCACCATCAATTGAGAGCACTCTAATGCCACGACCTTTGACTGGATCCATGTAGCCAATGAGGGCCAAGGTTTCCCTTAAGGCGCTCTGAAGCACCTGGTTATCTCTGTAGTTTCGTCGCTTTCGCAACAATGTGACTGCAGTTTTCTCCTAGAGACAGAAACATCCGCTAGAATTCACTGAGCTAAGATCAGTTTGTTAAAGATTTGAAAATATGATTGTTCCACTTCCAACAGACCTGCCACATTAAAGCCTTGCATGATGGGTAACGGATAAGATGTTCACTGAGAGCCTCGACGCAGGTAGTCAAAGCTTCTGGAGATGAAGCCTGAGTCAGACTGCCAATCAACCTGTGTGTCATCTCCACTGCCTGCCTCTGACTTAAGATGAACTGACAACAAACAGAAATGAATTAATCTGATTTGATGTGTTTTAGCTTCCATAACAGTACCACAAATTTGCAACCTGTTGGTGACCTGTGCAATTATACAAATTGATAAATAATATATTATTTCATTTTGAATAGCAATGCTGTACCAGCTTGGAGAATGAGATTAGGCAAATGATGAGACATGACAGCTCATGCAACAAGGGACACACTGTGTAGCTGTCTCAACTAACGACAAACTTATTTTAACAATTTCATTTCCTCACTGAACATGCACCACACTGCCAACTTACCTTTTTGCTCAATATTGCCTCTGGTGATGCCATGGCAGGTCTGGGCTTCGCAGTCTGGGTCAAGTGGCCCAGCTTTAGATACGTACCCAGCAGGTCAGGGATGGCACTTGTTGGGTGGCGAAGGCAGTCCATAAAGGATATAGTCTTCTCAGAGGTAGCAGATCCAGGGTCCATCCCTACCTGGAGATTTCTATCAGTGTCCTCGTCCAATCCACTTCGACCTTTGAAATACTGATTGATGTGACGAGCCATTTGGAAATAGTTCTCCCCAAAATTTGTGGTATTCTGGCTGCTGTGGAAAAGGCCTCCAGTTTCAGGGGTGATGGGTTCTTCTTGCTTTAGTTCTGGCATGGCAACTCGAGCTTGTGTTGAAAAGTGCTTTTTGTAAGTGGTTTTCTTTTCCACAGGAAGTTGTTCTTTTCGATGCTGATTTCGATTAACTTCATCAGTAACCTTAGCACCAAAGTATTTATTGATATGTCTTGCAAAGTGAAGGTAGCCCTCCTCCCAGCTGCTGGAAATATTGCTAGGTTCCACTGCTGTCTGATCAGCACCTAATTTTACTTTAGACATTTCAGCTTCTTTAACGTTTATAATGTAAGTATTTTGCTTTGTTCTCCTCTTCTGCCTCCTGTATATCCCTCTGGTGAAAGATGCGGTTTCCAAATTTTCCTTCATTTGAGCTTTTAAAAAACCGCGAGAAAAGACTGAGTTAATGTGATTAGCAACATAACTGTAGCTCTCACCAAATGCTGTTGCCAAAGAGCTGATGTGAAATAGTTGCAGCCCAGAATTTCCCTTTGTTGAAGGACTTGTTCCTGAGCTCTCCTGTCTGTCTTTGCATTTCAAGATCTGTGTTGTGTCTTTGCTCTCAGACATGTTTCCCTCTCTGGCTACCCGTTGACTTTGACAGCCACTCTGTGACCTGCCTAGATAGTCTGGAGTTGTGACAACAAGACAGGTATTTTCAGCCAGAGGTACCTTGTTTTTTGTCTTGAAATAAATGTTAATGTGCCGGGACAATTGATTAAAAGATTGACCAAGACGTCCTCCCAGTGAACTCAAATTAAAAGTGTTCTGAGCCTCATTAAAGATGCCAATTGGAGCTTCAGCTTTGAATGTATTTCTGTTGGATGAAGAGTAAAGACGCACAAACTGGAGATGTTTCATTTCTTTGGTAAAATCTCGGAGGAAGTGGTCAGAGGTAGAGGTTGTATCATTATGGTTAAAATTCTTTGTC
Organism: Haemulon aurolineatum; assembly: GCA_038406115.1. Lineage (NCBI taxonomy): Eukaryota > Metazoa > Chordata > Actinopteri > Lutjaniformes > Haemulidae > Haemulon > Haemulon aurolineatum. The sequence continues at coordinate 20,661,820 of JBCAUF010000002.1, read as the reverse complement.
GGTTTTCTTGTGAACCTGGAGGGATGAGAAGTAAATAGTGAATTTATGTGGCGGTCCAGGCAGAGCGGTGCTTTGGCCAGATTAGGGTATTTTCTGAGAAGGCTCATTAGGTACCTAATTTTACAGTATGACCTCAAGGTCTTGTTCACAAAACTTGAACAGCAGTTGGTGATGAGGTAGCGACCCATTGTGACCTGATGCCGTGATCTGTAATCAGTCAAAGTCCAAATGTTACTTTTGAGCTTTCACTGATTTAGGCTGTTGCAGCATTTTACGCAGGAATCTAAGAAAATACAGAAAAAAAAAACACATTATAACAAGACTTTAGGTGCACAATCGTTATATGCTATTTGGTCTTAATTTTAAATATGTTTTATATACGTATAAGAGTTATTACAGTTAGTTCTTACAGGAATATGAATCAAATTCCATGCAATTCCAATAGTTGTAGATGATTTCAATAGTAACTGACAATGCTGGTCTGCTGGTTGTTCAAGAGAAAAAGTCAAGGAATCACCAAAGAAATCAGGTTGTTTGGAAACCATTAAAGTTTGCAGAAAGTTTTGAACTCTTGGGCCATGCTGCTAACATGACTAAAAATATCTGTTATAAATGACATGACCTCAAATTAACTGCCTTGCAAAACAATATGAACAAACTTCAAATAAAAACATGAAAGTGTTTTGGTCTGGTATATTAATACCTCTGCTGCCTGTCTGTTCAGACTAGAGTCACATTGTCACTTCAACTAACAGGTTAATAGTTCAAGGTGAACTGCTTGTGCACAAACATTACGTTCCATAACAACCTTGTACTTCCACAATTTCTGAGTACTGTGTCCCCTCGTGAATGTAACTTGAAACCTCTGAGCAAATACATCAGTCACCATGGCCTGTAAATAACTCAGTGGATGTATGCCTGTAATGTGACATAGACATTTGAGGACACAAAAGCTTTGGCCCTAGTTGGCCCCATATCCTTAGTAAATACTGCAGGAGTGAACTTTAATATTACATAAAGAAAAAAAGAGCACTTTACAAACACTTCTTGTGGTGATTCACAAACAGAATGGCAAACAGCTTGGCTATACAATAGTCAAACATCTACTACTGTTATTTTCCACTCAAGTGGGGGAAGGTCATGAACCAAGTGGCTTATAGCCACTCTAACCTTGAAGAAAATGTCTGATAAACGCATTCATGGAAGATTTACCTGAAACACAACACCTAGTTCTTCTGTCTTCAATCAGTTTCCTGTTCTGTGAAATCCAGTACACCACTTTTGAAACTGTTAGAGGCACTATTTCTACTGTGTTTAGATACTTCAAATTCAACCCCTCTCTTGTGCACTGCTTTAATCTCATTGGTTGAGCTGGGCTGGGAGGGTGGACGAGCAAGACCAATGCTTGGTGAGACCACACAGGCTTAATGTCATGTGTTGTGACTACAAGACTGCAAGTCTAAAATTAGGAACGTGGATGATAACTTAAGGGCTCAGTGAGCGGATGTTAGCTGCTTACGACATACACACACAAACACACCTCTCTTGAGACCAGACAGAGCTGTGGAACTGGTTGCATCATAATTCTTTTTAACTGCACATGCCAAATGCATTTAAGTCATTAAATTGATGCTGTGGGAAAAGAAGAGAAGTACAAAAAGTGTGTAAATCGTACTGACACATGTCTACCTTGTCTCACAGAGCATGTTTACTAAACATCACTGTCCTATAGCCACAACTCATATCACCTTTGACAAGCACATACTGTTAGGGGTGACCATGTGTTGGTGAAACATACTCACGACGGGGGAGATTAAAAACCCTGCAGTGTCTCATCTTGTAGATAACATCACTAAGGCCGTTGATATTAAAGAAAAAACACTTGGAGTATTTGTCGATCTATCAAAGGCATTTGATACTGTCAATCATGACATTTTGTTACAAAAGCTTTCTCTCTATGGTTTATGCAGTTTACATCGATTTTGAGCCCTTTACTGTTTCTTATTTACATGCATGATCTATACATGAAATCAACAAAAGCAGATTTTATTCTCTTTGCAGATCACATCAATATTTTTATCTGGTAAGAATGGACCCAAAATAATATCAGAAACAAAGAAATGTGCAAAGTTGACACCTAGTTCAAGACAAACAAATTGTCACTGAATATAAAGAAAAGCTCATCCATGTTGTTTACTCCAAGAAGTCAACAAGCAACAAACACACTTCCTAATGTCTATATTGAAAATAACATCTTGAAGAGGGTCACTGTACAGTAAAAACATTTCTCTGTATTCTAATTGATGATAATCTCAACTGGAAAAGTCAAATTATGTTCATTTTAAACAAGATCACAAAAAAATATTGGAGTAATCAGAAGAACATATCTGATTAATTTATATTATTTTTATATTATACTGTAATATTATTTGGGCAAGTACTTTTAAGAACAACCTCAACTGTATCGTTACCTTACAAAAACGATTACAAAAATGACAGCATTTTCCAACAGATCCACCCCATTGTTTCTCGCTCTTTTACTTTTTCTCAGCTCTCAATTAAATTCAGAGGTCCCCACTTTTGGAACACATTACCAGTCCACGTCTGAAACTGCACAAGTGTAAACTCTTTCAAGAAGTAAATATATAATCTTTTATTGGCCCAGTTGAGCAATGCATAGCCACCTGTGTTCCTCTACATCACTACATAACTCAACTGTTTTATGATGTTTTCCACATTTTTGTATGTCTTATCTTTATGTTGAATGTTCGTTTCTGGGACCTCTTGACAAGCCCTTAGGGTTTTTTTGGTTTCCTGCATATTTGTGATATGCCTTATCTATTCAGTATATTCAGTATGGGTTTTTTTTGTTCTACTCTTTTATCATGCTATTTTATACATATTTTTCTTTCATGTGCTAATAACTATATCAAATCAAATCAAGTCTGTGTCTGACACTACTTACAATACGTCACTCAAATGACCAACAAGCCCTAGAACTCACAAATGTCAGGCCAGTTCAGTTAGGCTTGGTTAGGGTTTCCTTTAGTGTGAAACACACAAATATCGATTTCACACAGTTATACAAGATAGGATGTAGTCACACTTCCCTTGGAACAGTTTCTCTCTCGCAGATAATTTTATTTACAACGGCAGACTTACAATGACATCTAGTGGCAGCTTCCTGACAGTTTAGTTCTTTATCTGCTTTTGACTGAACCTCAATCTGAGACACTGTGTGCGGCAGGAAATTGACTATGTTTTGCTTCAGTGATTTCTTCTGTATTGTATATTTGTCATGATATGACAGTATTATACAGTACACCATTACTCTGTCATTTGCAGTGAGGCTCTTTCTCTGCGTCATCATGTTTGTCATGGCTGGGCTTAATATTTTTTTTAGTTTCCAAAGTTTTTTGTGTGCACTTATCTGTCATCTTTACCAGTGTTCTAACAGATGATGTTATTTATATATACAGTTGTGCTCAAAAGTTTACATACCCTGGCAGAATTTTTGCTTTCTTGGACTTTTTTCAAAGAATATGAACTGTATATATCTTACTGTATACTGTTTGGATGTCAACATGACACTTGAAATTATAGATCAGTTTTTATTCAGGCTATTTTTGATCGATTGGAGAACAGTCTCTTTCCTTTTATGCTACAAAATTCAAATCTGTTAGTCTTCATTTTCAATTTGGATATTTATTTATTCTTCATCTATTTGGTAGTTCTAACTGAACAATCTGAAATAACTTAATCAATCAGTCTTACTAGTAAAGAATAAAAATGCATTTAATCAGGCAGCCAATATCTCCATTCAGATTAGTCTTGGAGCATACCCAGATTACAGATTGATGATGAACTGTGGGTTAAACCATATGTTATTTATCCATCTCTTCTTCATAATAAACTTATTAAACATACTTTATTTTTTCCAATGATCAAGAGTCAGTGTGTTTTCTTTTCACAGCTTCCTGTGGCGCACTCCTCCCCACGTCCGGTCCACTTTAAGCGATTCCTGGCAAAGATGGCATAGGACTTGTCCATGAATGGTCTCAGAGGTGCACTCATCATGAAACGACCCACCCAGCCAAGGCCCACTGCACTGTACATGACTGCAAATGCTGGGACCCCACGGTGAACCTGCCAATACACAGGAGGTTAGCTGCCTGGAATAGTGCTACACTGTTTTTTACACTGATTTGCAAAAATCTTCCACAAGTGAAATTGGACATACAGAACATGACAGTTCTAGGAAAGTTAGTTTACCTCGTCATTCTCATCAATCACATGCATTTCCTCCATGGCCATCTCATAGCTGATGTCTTTGTATTTGGCTCCATCATAGCCTGACAGGGAGATATCGATGAAGTCCACTTTTCCAGGCTGGTTCCTCTGCAGAAACTGGAGGAACCGGATCTCCGTCACACATACTGGACAACGGCCATCATACAGCACCTGAAGCAGAGCAGGGGGATAGAAGTTAATAGTATCCCTGCCCACAGTTATCCGTTTCATTCATTAAAGAGCAAAAGAGGAAAATGACTACCTTGTGCAATTTTGCATGAATATGGTTTATGTGTTTGAGGCAGGTTTGTCTCCGAGAGAGTTACTTCATGTCTAGACAACCACTGCTCTATCTAAACGGGGCAACAATTAATACAGTCAAAACTGTACACTCCAAACAATGATACAGAACATAACGTAAACAAAAGTGCTACATTACAGTAGGAGCCATTCAAAAGTTCCCCTTCAGGCTGAAAGCCAGCCGACTGCCAGCCAACTCCCAGCGGCTGGAGT
>JBCAUF010000002.1:20594907-20625060 GCA_038406115.1 Haemulon aurolineatum | reverse complement strand
AATTAATATGTAAAATGACTGAAAAGTGTTCTGCACTCTAAATATCATAAAGAGTGTATTTCATTCATAACCTTTAACAGCACTAATTGATGCATTAGACCTGTTTCCCTCCTATGGTTTTATAAAAGTTTTGATGCACTTGGAAATTCAATATCATGTTGAAGGGGGTGAATTCCAAATATATCTAGTTAATGTCTTAAAAAGGCTATGATGTGAATTAAAGGATTTAAAGGGATGGTTAATAATCCAATGCTTGTTGGCAGTTTGCTGCTGTGAATCAAACTGTTGAAAATTTCAGGGCTGAAACATTTTGTATTTTCTCCTTCATAGATTTCCTCCTCAGCCACCCTTCTTCTATGACCAGGAGCATTCCTCGCTGTTGTTCTGTTTCTTTCGTGTTTTTTTTTTTTTCTTATCTAAACAGCGTGGTGAAACATTACAAGGCTTTTGATTCCCATTACTGCTGTGTCACTGTCACATTATTCTGACAGATACAGAAAAGCCTCGGCAGCCAGCTGCTTGCAAAATCTTATCTTTCTTTAAGTTTGATTTTGGTTTTGAGGCAGGAGCACAGCTCAGGAGTTGAAGGGAGTCAGCCTGTCAGGGGAAATCTCTGCTGCATGGGAAAAACTCCCCAGGGATCACTCCACATTTGCAGCGTTGTGGCTCAGGGACAAGACAGGGCAAACTAGGAAGACGAAACAGTGAAGAACTCATACTTATATAATCATGCTAATGATAAATTCAGATGACTAAAAAGACTTCACCGAGGAGGCCAATTATAGCCCTTATGCAAGATCTTGAAATTTATTTATTTGCGTTTATTAATTTATTTTGCTCAGGACTCTGGAAACGTGTGTGCGTGCATGCTTGTTTGTGTTGAGGTCATAGGTTGAGAACATGATGTATTTTCTGACTCCACCTCTGCCGATCCACAGCAGATGTGTCCTGTCATGTCCTGGCTGCTCTGCCTGTGCCTCTGGGTCAGTGTGGCTGCCATTCAGCTGTGTCAGGCCACTTTCTACGACACCATTCAACAGCATCATGGGACGAGGCCTGGACGAACCACCATCCACATGATCGGTGAGTCCTTCGGAGCTTTCTCGATACACATCTCTCCCTACAGAATTCATTAAAAGAGAAGCAAATGTTTCTTTTATACGTCATCTTTTCAGGCGCTGGGATTGCCCCTTGACTACTGTTAATGTAGCATGCTGGGTCTGTTTGCTCATGTGTTTAATTAGATTGTTTCGAGCTTGGAAAAAATAACAGCACTCTATTTTTCTTTGGGTTTATATTTCCATCCTGATTTTATTACAGTAAGTTATTACATTCACTGATATATTCGCAGTTAGGCTTGGGCAAACAACCAGTTATTTAGCAATCGCATTGTACACTGGCTGTTTTTCATTAAGATTTGGCCTTGATAGCTTGACAACTTTTGTAGTGACGATCACAATGATCTCAAAGAATGCCTTTGCACTTTTCATCTTGAGCCATTACAGTTGATATTCATGCGACACTGCTCCCTCTCAATTTGATCTGTGCGATTGCGGTCCTTGTGAAATTGCATTGAATGGAATATGACTGTAACATTGAGGTCGAACTTTTGTTTTCGTCAGTCGGATGTGAGCTATGGTTATGGTAAATAATTATGATCTCAGGATTCAGCAGAGGAGAGGAAGCCGAATGCTGTCAGAACTTCAAAGGGAGAAGGAGCTGCATGAGCGTGCAGGTCCTCGGTGTCTGTTATTTCCTCTATGCGCTAGTGCACCTCCAGCATATCAGCAAGGGGTCTTTTCAATACTCCCAATATTGTGAGTCAGAAGACTTCCTGTTCCAACACCTTCATTTCATTACTCATGTACGTGTATTGGAGTTGAAAAAATGTTAAAGGAAGAGCCTCACATAAATGGAATATCTCCTAGAGAGTGGTCTCATGTCAACAAAAGGGAAATGGAATTAATATTTCAAATGTGCATTCAGGTACCTTTTGGGGCGAAAACAAGTTCAAAGCGAACAATTTGGGTCCTTCAGGACCCTCTGCCACTAAAAGTGTAAATGCCCTGTCATTCCATTTACCATAGTATGGCTAGTCCTCACTCCGGATAAATGAGATGCCAGCTTTATGAGAGGAGGATGGGATGCCTGTCTGGATTGATTCTGACACTGGGACATTTGTTCTGTGCTGTGTGTTGTGTGCCTGTTGGATTGGTGGGAGGATTGGGGTTGACGGGTCATGAATTGGTGGCAAGAAGGCCATTGGTTGCAGACCATAGGGCCAATCATTAAAGGCAGCGAAATGCCACAAGTTCACGGTGACTGGTATTACCAGAGGAAATTGAGATAACAGAGGGTGGGGGATCAGTTGTGTCCTTGCCAATAGAAATTTAGATCTATTGGAGGATGTTGTTTAGAAACCCAAGTCAATCACGTGTGGCGACTTTGGGAAGAGCTAAATTGTGACCGTATATTAATTTCCTTTCAACACACAAAAACTCTAGATAAATTATTGGTTGTAAATAAAACCATCTGTAGCGTGAAAAGGCATACAAGACAGGAAGATTACAGATTTATCAGCAGCTCTGTCTTTCTCCAAATGTGTTCTCAGTTATAATTTCCTCTGACAGTGTATAAGCAACTTTTCCACTCATGCACAGAGATATTGGCAGCCTTATTGCAAAGGATGTGTGTCCAGAAGTCCATTAGCTGGATGACCCTTGAGCAGGTGCTTGTGTGTGCTCAGTGATTCGGACAAGGCAGCCTGCTTTCCACCCTACAGCTCTACTTACAGATTGCTGCCTGCCACTCTCTCAGATATGCTTAGGGCTGTTCTCTGCCTTCCTGGTACAGGCAGTGTTGCTCTCTGCGGTATGATTCATAAGGTGCTGTATTTATTTGGTGCAAAGAGCGTGAACTGTGCACAAAACAGAACAGATTGTGTTTGTCGTGCATCCGTAATGTGCCGGGCAGAGATGTTGCTTTTGGGGTCACGCGTTTGTCGACCCCTGAACATGTCTAGAGAAAACTGCTGAGGAATTTGGCTTGTATGAAATATTGACTCACTAAGCCAACTTGAAAAGATGCCTTTGCAGATGTGACAAATTAAATTTTTTCAGAACTAATATCTCAGCCCCTGTAAGGTGTTTGATTAAGACCAAAATATATGCTCACTGCAGGAGGAACAAAGGCGCATTGAATATGTTGAGCAGCAGTCTATTTCCAGTGGATGAAATAGTGCCATTGGTGATGCAGTGCATCATGTGGAGGTGTTAGCAGAGAGTACGACAAAGAGTAGATAGTGGCTGCCTGGGGTGGCCTTGCTCCCCTGTGAACTCACTCCCACCAACAGTCGGCTTTGCAGGGTCAAACTGTTCATAACTGAAAGGTCATCGATTCTCAGCATTGTGTGAATAGTCTCTTACCTTGTGGTCACTGTAAAATGTGGAGCTGCAAGTGAATGTGCAAAACAAGATAAGATATGCAGAGCAGCAGAACTGAGGATACAACAGAAGTAACTCACTTGTAAGTATCAACTGTATATTATAATTTATTCAGACTTAAGTCATAAATACTTTACTCTGTGTGATATCCATTACACTGTCTTCTTCTCCCCTCACACTGTTACCGACTGTGATAGTCTTCTAGCAGTTACAGTCACGTTTCTCCCAGCCCTGTCAGCCCATTAAATGAACCATTTCAACATGCCTGTTCTTTCGGTGTTAAGCAACCTTAATATGAGTTTTCTTCCAAAATAAAGAGTATGCATATAGTTTATTTTCGTAGGAAAAAAAACAACATTAAAATCCGTCTTGTCTCCCTTTCAGGAGCTTTAACGAGGAGTCAAGGATCAGGTTTTTTTCCCTATGCACTCCAACAAAAGAAACCACTCACTGGTAAAGCTCACAATGAAACAAACATGAAAAATGGATTTTCGGCTGTCACAAACAAAGGTTGTATCCTCTATACACTGTTTTAGACACTGACAATTTAATAGCCTTATATAATGCATCCTGGAGGCACATTATTTTGACATACATCTTCCTCCTCCCCTCCACGAGACCTCCTCTCAACCATGCTCTCGCTAGTGTCATCGCTGCTCCGCTGCAGTGCCAATGGGAAGTGGCATGCAGCCTCAGCCCGAGGCCTCTCCACATCTGGAGCTCAGTAAACCCACTTTGTCCTGATGTTGTTATACATGCCACTGTGACGCTGAGGCACCTCTGACCGCTCTGCAAAACACCAGAAACTTCCTCTATAGCCTTCAAAGTGGATTTCCTTTGCTTTATTGGCTTTTGTAGCTCTGAGAGGCTAAGCTTGTTCAGCTGCTGTTGTATCATATATTTTAGCAGAAATAAATTATTCGTGTCATTTCCTTGGTTAGCCCTGAAAGAAAAATATATTCCTAAGTAAATGAATCTAAGGACAATCACTGCCCTAATTATTACTGTATGCTCAAGGCTACAAATAGGTTTTACATATTTCAATATTTCCCATTTATTTCCTCTTCCAGGCTATGAATTATTCATAAGAGAGAGCTCCTCTAAGCTTGTGGATATTTGTTTAAACAGCATGTTTAATTGAAGTCTTTCAGCCAATTCTGTGCAGGGGCTATGGTTTGTGGTCACAACGCTTATATGCAAAATGAATTTCTTTGGCCCACAGCTTAATTAATTAGCCAGCTTTCTCTCTCAAGACTACACCAGCTGTTTCTTGTCTTGCCAGAATCCCCAAGCATTAATAAAATGGGTGTTAACAGCAAACAAAGTTCACAGCTCAATATGTATCGTAGCGCTGAGGTCACGGTTGTTTCTGGTACCATGGGGAAAGTGAAAAACTATGTTTCTTTCTATTTATTTTAACCGTTACACACAAGTGTTTTTCCAAACAGTACATATGTAAATTATTGATTAACTGATTACTGATAGAGGAAAAGTCAGGAATTCACCAAAGTCATTAGTTTTCATCTACTGGGCACCATGACTATCTGTACAATATTACATGGACTAAAGTGGTGGACCAACAGACTGCCATTGCTATCCATACTGTAGAGCCACAGTTAGCATGGCTGCAAAAGAGGATTTCCAGCAATTTCAACATTCTGGCAACAGAAAATTAGTTTTCTCGTCATAGCAAAGATCATTTTCTCGTGATAACTAAATTATGCATTTAATTTAATTTTTATAATACATTTTTTATTTTGTTACCTCGATATAACAGGAGACTTTTGTTTGTTGTGATAATATATTATCGAAGGGCAGATGGCAAGTCGTTACATGGAGCACCTCACAGTCATCTGAGTTGATTATCCCAACAAAAAAGTCTGCTGTTATATCAAGATAAATTAATTAATTAATTTGTCATCATGGGAAGACGATTGTTGCTATAACGAGATAAAAAAATAAATTCGTTACAACGAGAAAATGGTCTTTGTCATAACGAGATAATGAAACAATAGGTTATCACAAGATAACGGTAATTTTAAAAAATATATCGACGTGACCCTTCACAGCTTTGTTCTTACACAGGGTGTGATTGTCACCTCAGGTTACTACAGAGTTAAGGTTTGCATTTAAAGGTTAAGAAATATCTGCATTCCAATGCAGCCCATGAGCTGGGCTATCCAGACGAACTCAGCTCATCACAGTCAACAACTGCCACATTTTTATGTGTGGGAATAAATGTTCTGCAATTTGCAAGATGTAAACTATAAGTATGGTGTATAATACTAATAAGTCTTTCATTATTTGGAATACACTGAAACAATTTGCACACTGAGCCAAATGTCCCGTTCCAAACAACTCATGAGGGATATACTATGTACTGCTACAACCCAAATTTAATAAGTATGTTTATGTTAGAGAACTGCCACCATGGACTGAAGCCTCCTGGCCAATTCCTTCTCCAACAACATCATCATGAATGCACATAAAGGAGCTTTCTAGTTTAGAGACATTTACTGCTTAATAACCACTGTGAATAGTGGAACACATGTAGCCTCAGAATGGCATTATTAGTTGATCGTTTTAAACCACTTTGCCTCTGTTTGTATAAGAAACAGAGCATCCTCTTAGGGTCATTAGCAAGATTTTAAGACCCTTGTTTTGTTTTGTAGTTTGCAGCAATTTTCTAAATATGTTGTTTTGACAGCTAACATAGCTGAAGGATAGTTGACTCTGAAACCCTGAGTCCTGATAAAAGGGTTCAGTTTGCTTTAATCCAGAAATAGTTCATTTCTTACTGTTTTTGTGTTGTATGCAAACCAAATAAGTGCTTTTCCTAATATTAAAAATGATTTGGAAAGTTTCCGAGCCTGCTGAACGTCAAAACTGTAGCTGAAAATGAATTAGTGGCCTCTTAAAGGAGTTCATGGATGACATTAATGTTTCACATTAATTAATGTGTAATGATGATGTTAGGTGTAATCAGTGTTAAACTTTCATTACTGTGAATTATGCATTTGCTTTAGTAGGTTTTGAGATGAGGTGCAAGGTTAATTTATTTATTATTCCACAGCACAGGGTTGTATATGGAAATGTGAGTTGTAGTCCCTTTATGCTGCTCACAAAACAAAAAATATATAAATAGATAACCTAATAGTCAGTCATAAAAATAAAACCTTTTTATGTTGGAGTGCAGAGGATGACTTGAGGAGTCTCACAGCCTGAAGGAAGAAGCTGTTCTGTCGTCTGGTGATATGGCTGCAGATACTTCTGTATTGCTTGTTAGATGGCAGCAGGGCTGACAGGCTGTAGCTGGGATGAGTGTTGTCTTTTGTTGTTGTCTGTGGCCTTTGTTCAGGCACCCCACCTGACTAATATCACTGATGCTTGGTCGATGGGTATCAGTGATGTTCTGCACAGTTTTACTCACTCACCCTCCTGTCCCGGGCTGTGCACGTCCCTCGCTAATTTTTGATGTTTCCATCAGAATGCTTTCCGTTGCTCCTCTGTTAAAGTTAACAATATCTTGGCACATTAATCTTGCCCTTTGAAGTATCCTTATAACACATGGTCATTTCTGAGCTTTCTTTATACCAGGGTGATGTGTGATGTCTGTGATAGATTATGCTGATCCCAAGGAACCTAAAACTGTTCACCTACAACACCTCTGTTACAGACAAAGGTGTGCGTCTTTACCTTCCTTTTTTCTCAGAACAACAATCAGCTCTTTGATTTTGCTGACACTCCGCATCAGGTTGTTCCCTGTGCAACACTCAAGATTGTTGACTTCCTCCCTCCTCATCATAGTTTGAAATCTGGCCAATAGTGGTGCTGTCTGCAAACTTCACAAGTGAGTTTTCTTCATGTAGGTGCTTGCAGTCATGGGTGTACAACATGAATAAGAGGGGGCGGAGCAATCAATATCCAGTTGCATAGTGTGGTACACAAACCCAGTCTCAGTTTCATAAGAGAGACAGTGTGGGAGAATGGTGAGTTAAAATAAAAAAACAGCCTTCTGCTATAACAGTCAGAGGTCCAGTGGGACAGTCCTGCACTGGGCCCTACAACAGACACACTGGTAAATTCTCTGTGCAGATAACATTGTCGACATCTTACCATTAAAAACTCAACATCTGGGAAAGACTTTGACTGTGTCGGAGCACCAAGTATCATTGATGTAAACACAGAATTCGCCTCCCCTTGACTTACAGGAGTCTTGTGTTCTGTCAGCTCAGAACACAGTTCCCTGTGGAGTGCAATAGCTGGATGTTAGGTATTGGAATGGAGCCATGTTTTTATAAAGATGTGGAAACAATGGTCTCTGATTTTCCATTGCTGGCCAGCCTGAGTCTTATTTCATTCATTTTATTTTCCTATGAGTACGACCGGACATTAGCCAGAAGTAAGCTGAGCTTAGGCATGGCCTTAGGTCCCAGCTGTGCTAGCTTAGCTCTGATCCCAGATCTTCCCTTCCCTCTTTTCCTGGGGCGATCACATCGCTTGCAGCGGCGTTTGGTCCAGCTGGTGTGGCTGGGTGGTTGGGAGATGCTGTGGGCACTGATCATCTCAAGGTCCGCTGCACTGAATCCATCCTCTGCGCTTCCTTTCCCAACAATGATGAGTGTATTTCTGTCATAAGTAATACGTAGTGTTTCAGTGAAAATAACAAATTAAAACTGAAGGTTTGAGGGCTCTAGTGGTCACATGTGCTACCATTACCATGGTAACCTTAGCTGATGTCATATGTGTAAAATGAGTTTTGTGTTAAGAGTTACATTTAAAGCTATACTTACCTTTCTGGCATGTGGCACAGCACTGAACATGAATAACTCCGACTCCTTCCAAAGTCCCACCCTCTACCCTCTGCCTGACCTCTGACGCTAGTTACAATGTTTGCTCGTTTCTGGAGATAGATTATGTCCCTTATGTGATCCCTGATGGTCATATTGACTTTTCATGATTATTTAGTGCGTCTTTGTGGTCGTTTAATCCTTTTTGTGGTTGTTTTATGTGCCTTTTTTAGTTTTAGTTGTTTTGCTTGATAGGGCATTTTGAATCTCTTTTTGGTCCCTTTGCTGCTCTTCGTAGTAGTTTTGTATCTAATTTTCTGTGCTATGCATTTCATTTTGCATCTCTTCATGCTGGCATTGCTTGTCTTTGTGAATTGTGCCCCTGGGTCTCGGGACAGTACAAATTATACTGACAAGTCTACAACCTACCATCCTCCGGATTCTGATAGGGGTGGCAACAAGGGTGGCCAATCAGATTCCAGGTAGGTCTTTGCCAATACACAGCACCAAAAATGGACAATTTTTAGATTTGGGTGGCCTTAGTTGGGGTCACACCTTTAAACCCCTGATATAGTGAATGTTGTGCCAGACAGTGACAGCACTTCAGACTTCTCTTTATTGATAACATGTAAACAACAGCAACAAAAATCATCCAATCCAATCCAACCTTTTATCTTTTGTTCCAGTGCCAGAGAATCAAAACAAGCCCTCACAATGGAAAGGATCCCAACGTCAGTACACTTCACAGTAATTGCTGATGTCAGTGGATGCACAAGCCTGTGTGGGTTCCTGTGTGAGCACTGTTCCTCTTTAATTCAACATTTTCCCCATGAAATGAAAAACTACTGTTAAACTGATGATAGGTTTGTGCCCCCACTGTTGGCAAATATTCAGACCTTCTTGTCTTATGTGTACTGATGTGTTCCCTGCCAAGGTAAAAGGCTACCCTGCTGTGTAGCTGTCCTGTTAACCAGCGTTACATGGAAGTGTAGGGATGTAACAAGTTTGTCACATGGGTTCTTTTGTCTCTCTCTGGCTTTTTTCTTTGTGGAGACTTTTCAAGGTGTGGCAGCCCTCTGGCTGTCCCTGCTCTTTTGACGATAAAGTGTATGTCACTTCAGTGTTGGCCATTTGTGGTGGACTTTCAAATGTGATTTTGAAGATTTGGTGACCCAGTTATGAGACACAGTGTTTATTTGAATCTAGTTAATACTGGAACTGTAGATTGGGAGCAATTTTATTTGACGAACACAGCGCCATCCCCAAATGGCAGTGAAGAAAAACTACTTTTTATATTAATTAACCCTCTGTGTTTGCAGTGGTGAAAATGGGACCTCATTTCCTCATTTTTGATTTTCTCAATGAAAGTAATGGGAATTATGCTTGAGAGATCATTTCATATGGCATTGCCTTTGTGGTTCCACAAGCCTATTTTAAATGCTTGGCAGGAATATGAAATTCATTATCATTACTTAGAGCTCATTAAACTGAAAAGAAGCATCTCAACTTACTAATTGGTTCCAAGGGGGAGGGTAGTATGAGAAATAAGCAAAGTAATTAATATTGGGTTTATCAGGCTCTATTGCAGATTTCATTTTTTTCAAGCTCTAATATCTCCTTGGTGTGCCATAAGTCTTCTAGCATATTTACACCACATATCCAATTACCTTTCCTGGAGAGACTGGAGTGTGCATGAGTAAAAATTATGGATAAAAGTGGGAAAATACATTTTGTCAAATATGAATAACATGATGGAGAGCCTGACTGAAACGTTTCATGTCCTGTCACTGGATCAAAGTGAATTATAAGAAAACCAAGTCATTTTTTAATAGCTTTCTTTTATTATCTGACACTGTATCCAGTAATTTAGCTAAATTCAACGAGGCAGTCAGTAGAACAACAATATCTACAATGTCTACTGTAATTGAACATGCTGTGTAGGTGCTGAAAATATTTCTCTATACAGCAACATGTTTTATACCTTCCTTGATTGCAAAGAGACATGATCAAAATGTCGATCATGTGACACAACCTGCTCTATTGTATCATTCTGAATGAGTAAAGAACCACCACTGCCAGTTTCAGCCTGCAGGTGTTGTCAAATTATCACCAGCGACTCTTCAGAGTACATGTCATACAGCTTGAAAGGTCATTTAGCCTTTGTATTATGCATTATTACAGCGTTTACATGTTGCAGGCAGACTGTGTAGATTATCTGGCTGGCAGTGAAAGGTTCAGCAGTCACATCAGAGGCAAGCAGCTGTTCTCTAAAAGGCTCTCTGACTCGACTCTATCTCTGTTTCCCTTCCTTCTCGCTGAATATAAGTCTTTCATCAGAGCAAGCGATCTAAAAATATGAAATACCAGTTCTGGACATTTGACAGTAGGGGGAAGGGGGCTAGAATGAAGGACGGGAACAGCTTGACATTTAGAAATGAGTGACACCTCGCTGGCCAAAGCCTGTATTTTTATATTGTAATTTGTCTATTTGTCCATTTTTGAAAAACTCTGTGTGCTACCGTGTGCTCAAGGAGGATAACGTAGATAGGGCGCCTATGTTTATATGTGTTTAATGGACATGAAAGCTGCTGTGTGACTGCTGATGTACAGTTTGTTGCTGTCATGCTCAACGAGACGCATATCTCCACCATAAAAAACAAATAACCACGGGCGTTTTTCATGTGTGGGCACCTCTCGCTGAGAGTCAGAATAGCATTTAATGCCCTTGATCAGGACCAGTCTTGCAGCGTCCTGGGCCCGTGTTGTGTGTGACAACGACAAGACGACAGGCTTTGAGGCTCACATGCAAATGCGAAACCCCTTCCCTACTTCTCTCTGCGTCCCCTGTTCCATGCAGTTTTCATGCATCTTAAAACAACACCAACTCTGCTCTGTGAATAGTCATTTTGCATTTCAATAAAGTATCACCCATCTTTGGCCCATTGCACAGGACCAATCTTTCGGCCTCCTCGCGTGACACTCCGTCAAAACCGCTACCCATATTTCATGAATTTCTGTGCTTTTGTTTGTCATGGACAGTGATTTTTTCAGAGTGGCAATTGGTAGTATTCTTTGCTTGCAAATTGTTTTGATTCCTCTCCCCATCGGGCACATGCACTCAGAGTTTAAACTCAGAATGCACACGTGCGTTGAAATCGAGTTTGTTAAGAGAAAAAACACCTTCCTGTGTGTTGACACCTTTAGTATCTGAAGCTCTGCCCAAATTCAAAATGTTTTAAATTCCCAAGTTTACTCAAGCGTTTCTTAATCGTTTACACCAACACACAAACAGCCCTTTGCATTTTCCTCAGCCTCCAAACAGATTTGTCTCGCAGTTTATCGAGCAATATGTCATTCACTTTCACCCCAGCATTTATGTCTAGAATAACAACACTACTACAGGGACTTCAGATGTTTTCACAGAAGGCAGGCGGAAAAAAATAGCCACTCAATTTGACACCATGCAGTCACATGTTTTGTGCCTCTCACTGTCTTCCATCTGCATTAATTTGACATTCTCTAATCTGCTGCTCCCATTTCCTGTCAGCGACAGAACTGCCGTAGCCTGCTGGTTTGGATGTCTGCAGAGAGCATGCACAGAGAGAGCGCAGCCTATTATGGGTCACCTTGGATGCATTTCCCATTAAAAGGTGACAGGCATGCTGCTTTAAAACACAGACTGCTGTGGTTTGGAGACCGGGGCCTGCTGTCTCTTATAAATGACTTTTAAACTACAAAATAATTAACCACAGGTTATACAGACTGAGTTTGCCGGGACTTGTATGTGTTTGTAGGGGGTTATTCACTTGCCACACGGTTATCAAGACATATTAAATGTGTGCGAGTGTGCACATTCAGCGCCACTGGCTGCCAATCACTGGAATCCTAAGCTCCAGGAAAGAGACAGGTTACCAGCTAAATTGAGTCCCTTAGGCATTCCAGTTGGTTTGTATATGGAGTATAACAGTGACTACTCTTGCTGCTGTCCTTTCACTCGTGCTGTATTCAGTAATCTCACATATTTCACTTACTGGGATCATTAGGTGCCCAAATGATCGACCGTGTTCATAATAAATACACATATAGTATGTATTTTTTCATGTGCACGCTGTGTCAAACACCTGGAACAGATGGCAGAGTAGTGTTGCCATTGTACCGGTATGCTTGCTATCAGCGTCTCAAGAGACAACCACAGAGTCTAGGCTCATTACAGTAGACAGCGAGTCATTGCATACTCATTGCGTAGTGACATTTCAATTGAGATAGACTGACCATTTTCCTCTGCGCAATGGCTGTTTCATCACGTTTGAAGAGCCATTTACTGGTCCCACATGAACTCTGCTCACATTCATTAGGTAGGCAGAACCGCAGAACCACAGAAATTCTGAGTTGGCACTACGTTCACGTCACGCATGATTTGACAGCATTTGCCTTCATCCAGGCTTGCTGTCCATAACTCGTCGGATTTTGATGCAGCGTTGTTGGCTTCCAGCGTGACTCACTGTGCCTTAGATCGTCGACTCAACGGCACTCGCTCCCCATCCAGCAGCTGAGACACTGCTCATGCCAGGTGCTGTCATTTGTAGAGATAATAGCATTACAGTTAAGAGCTCTGACAAATTTCCACGTGATGAAGTTGAACAAAGCAGATCTCTCTGCGAGAAGTTCAGTGGAGTGCCAGAGGTTTTGTTGGAAAAAAGCCATTTTACTCTCATTGTTAAATTTGTTTTATAGTATCTGTCAAAACACCTTGATTTGCAGACATACTGTTAAAGAAGAATAGACAAATAGAAGAATAGAGCAGACTTGAACTGAATAGAAGACCCAGAGAAACTGAAAACTGGGGTCAAGATAAGATAATTATATAAGACAAAAAAGTGGACATACAGCATAACCCATGTTACAGAAGAAAATAATTTCTCACCGTGGTAAACATGGTAAAGAAAGACAGAGGAGTCTGACAGCATGCCTCAGATGATGAGACAATCACAGGATGGGCCTACTATACAGTATATAGTATATAATGATTGGCATTAAGGTATGTTATTCACTCTTGACCTTGAAAACAGCAGCTGAGAAAAAAAAACAACCTCACCTCAAGGTTCACTTGTGATTTTTCTACTGTTCCATAGACTGAGTTCTTCTTCCAATCCTGCATTTGCAATTCAAATAAGTGTATTTCTACAAGTAAAATACATACAGCAGTGATGTGGTTATGAAATCAATCTCTAACAGAGAAGTAACACACACCAGGGGTCTCTGTGCAGAGCTGATCACCAGAGGCAGATCCAATAACAGGAAAAGCTCGTGCATGCTCTTGCTCCATGTGCATTCCTTTTTATTCAGATGACGTTTCCTTCTTCCAAATCAGCCGTCAACAGGAAATCAATGTGTGAAATCAATCTCTTCACTAGGTCTGTTACTATCATATCACATCATCTTCATTAGCAGATGGAAGAACAAAGACAAGAGAACTTCAGCTGTAAAGCCAACATGGATCACCTGTCCATTGAAATAGGCCTATATGAAAATACTGTATTAAAAGTAAATTTCACCAAAAAGTAAAATTACTGTAAAATAGCCCTTTTTTATAGTGTTAATAGATTATAATATTGTATTGTTTTCACTGTTGTAATTATGTGTAAATAGCATTTTATTGTTGCAACTAGTCAAGATGGAGCCACTTAACCTTTTTCATACTGTACACCGCTGGGCAGCTCAGTGTAACAGTGCTGATCTTAAAAAAAAGGATTCTGGCTGTAATTGGCTCGTAAAAACCTTATTTTCATAAAACAAGTCAGTAAATTGGTTAGTGCAGTAAAATGTCAGCATTTCAAGCTGTTAATTCCAGCTTTTCAATTCAAATGAGAAATGACTTAATGTCTAAAGAGCTGAGTGCATCTTGAAACAAGAGTATGTCGCTGTACTGCAATCTGAGAAATGAAACTTGATTTTAGAAGATGCCTGAAACACAATAAAGCCATTTCGACTAAATTATACAGTAAAATAACTTGAGCGAAGATTTTTGTAGAGAACATATGTATCATAATTTAAAAGGTGAATTTAGATTTTATATGAAAAATCTTAATTTGTTAAGTATCCTCTGACTATAGCTGTCAAGTTGACAGTACAATATTTCCCCCAAAATGTAGCGGGGTAGAAGAGTCAAGAAATGGAGACACACACTGTTACATAGTTAAATCTAATTAATCATACTTTTTGAGCTGGTTATGTGTTTTTCTGTTAAATTCTTTTAATGTAATATCTATAACCATTAACTACAGCTGTCAAATAGATACAGTGCAGTAAAAACAGAACAGTGTGTTCCTCTGCCTACTCAAGTGAAGCACACATACTGTATCTTTAAATCTTTCTCAAAGGTCATCAGTGTCATCAGTTTTTTCACAGTTTTAACAGAAAGGCTGCATTACTACCTGGAAATGTGGAGTTTGAAAGAAGCGGGCTTTCAGTTTGTATTATGGGAAATGGAGGATCCAGTGTTTGAGAGTTTGAACCATATGAAGGACTAAAAGTCAGAAGATCTCAACCTCTGCTGCACAGATATTGACTTTTCTTTTAATCTGTCTGTTGCAAGTCCCTCAACCTACCTTCTATCACCACCAATTAATACAAGTCCATTTCAATTAATATGTAATTGCTACAAAGCTCTTTAATTTGGCTATTAATATTGAGACGGCTGTGAATTCATGATAATTCATAAAAATCTCTGAGTATAAAATTCATGGATGAGCTCGTGTTCCACTTGGTCAGCCAACAAGACTAAGTCAAGGCTGAGGACACGTGCCGATGAACACAAAACAAAATCAAATAATCACTATTCTCAAGGAGGAATTTTTGTTTGTGTATTCATTTTCTGCAGCCAGAACAGACTAACAAAAGAAATTTCAACACAGGAAATAAATCAACATAAGAAAGTAAACAATAGTAGGAACAAATCATCCCAGAAAACACGACAGAGCCCCCACCCCATACAACACACAAAGTTATGACTTTCCAGCTCTTCCAGACCTAAAAATGAGCTGTGCCCTGTTGGGTGCAGGTTGTAGGTGGTCACCTTGTTTCCTGACGGCCTCTGTTTCAGAGTAATGAAGAGGCGGGAGCACAGAGCATGGCAACACATAACAGGGCAGTTCCAGTTGAGGCCCTCTGCTTCTGTGTGACCCCTAACCCTGGCGAATGACAATTTCAGTGTGACCCTTGTTCCCTGTCAATCAATCTGCCGGCTGTAGATATGACAAAAGAGCACACACACCCACACAATCACACACAAACACATACCCCCTGAAGCCGTTTGTCATTCAGGAGAGTGACTTTGTTCATAGTCACTGATAATGGGGGGAAATGGAAATACAGAAAACAATTATACCCTTGCATGGCTCCAGCCTTCACCTGATGAGAGCGTTCATCTCCAGCCATGTTATTCTCCCGCTCCCCCTGAAATATTTATGACGCAAAGATGGGGTCCTAGAGCATGCAGCGTGTTGTACTCACAGGCTGAAACCATGGGTGAACCTGAAGAGTGCTCATCAGCGTTGCATAGCTTTTGTTTAAAGGTACCCAGTACACCTGCCAGCTGGAAATACCACACTGATTTGCATTTTTATTTGATTTTAATGTATTCTTCTGAGGTGATGATTTCCAAATATAGAGTATCCCGAATCTTTGCTCCGTTTGCTAGCAACAAGCAATGCAAGTTAATTCTGTTGAGTAGTGTGTTTTTAATAGATCAAAGAGGAAATCTGGGGCTGTCTTATGCAATTAAGGAGATGCATTAAGAAGAACAAACCCCTGTGGGCTGTTGTTTTCAAATGATGCCCCACTGCTTCCACTGGTACATCACGATTAACGTTGTGCAGACATGCCCTTTTGTTGAGTGCATCAGACAGCAGGCAACATTCCCCCAGACCGGCTACAAGATCTGGATATTTTTCCAGTTAAACCAAAGGCTGTTGATGTTTTCTGAAGTACAGAGCCAGGAGTCATGATAACCCCAAGAAACTTAACACACTTGGCAAGAGGCAGAAAAGAGACAAGCTCTCTCAATTATTTCCTGCCCCTGTATTGAAATTCAGCCATTAATTTAGCTTTTCAGAACTCACTTAACCAATCAACAACTTGACATCAGTTCTGTTTAATTAACTCTTGTCATTTACCTCAGCACAATTTAAAATTAGGCACCGCACATTTTACTTTTGATCCACTCGGGAGTAACACTGAATGCTGAATGAAGTGCAGTCAGCTTTATCACAATTTAATTCTGACTTCTTTTGAGGTTTTATGCACATAAGAGAAGATGATCATTTTTTTGTTTCTTCTAGAGAGTGATGTGTGAGAAATGAGAGAATCGAGTGTGTGACAAGGCCTCTGATCTGCTTCTATCCAGCGGGTCAAGTGTTGTTAATCCCCTCAGGAGCTCACATGATGGCTCAATTACATCCAGAAGTTGACACACAACTCTCTCTCTCTCTCTGTCCCTCTTGAATTTAAGCCACTTTCTAACTTTGTTTGGCTCGTTCAGAACTGTGGACTGAACTAATGTTCTGTGTACTGCAGCAAAATCCACAATGGTGATCTCCTGATGCAACTGCTGCCTCCAAACACCTCATTTACTGAACATGTTATGACTAATATATTTTTGAAAGACTTTTATTGCAGCAACAATCAGTAGATTAACAGAAAATTATTTGGCAGCAATTTCAATTATCTACTTCACGTTTCTGTAATTTGTTTGATCATATAGGGTTGAATAAAACATGCAATATTCATATTGTCACTGATATTTTATAGACAAAAAGATTAATCAACTAAATAAGTTAATTGGCTATAATCTTCATTTATTATGAGTGCTTGTTAGTCACCACTTTGCTCCTATGAAACATCTATTATTAATCTTAAAGCAGTTGAATGAATGGTTAACAACACAGTACAGTATAAGTGAAGTAGCTTCAGTCATATGATCTAATGATTACGCACAACTAAATCTCACACAATGGTATAATACCAATATGAAATGTAAGGATTAGATGTTGAAAATCCATGAAGACGTACAATTTGGGCTTCATATAAAGACAATTTACATAATCAGTTTAAATTCTAG
This sequence comes from Haemulon aurolineatum, assembly GCA_038406115.1. Taxonomy (NCBI): domain Eukaryota; kingdom Metazoa; phylum Chordata; class Actinopteri; order Lutjaniformes; family Haemulidae; genus Haemulon; species Haemulon aurolineatum. The sequence continues at coordinate 20,607,709 of JBCAUF010000002.1, read as the reverse complement.
TTCATAAAAACTCCCATAAATTGAGAAAAAATATCCATCACAAGCTCTGACAGCATCTTACATCTTGTTATGTCTTGACTTTAAACCCCATTATTCAGCATTTATAAGCAGTAAAAAAAGCAAATAAATGTTTTACACTGGTTGAGAGTTGTGTGGAGATGGTGTTTATCGATACACAATATTTCTCAACTATTATAACTCCTATATAATTTATATTATTAGAAATGTGCTTCTGTTTATACTGTACACCCATCCACACAAGCTTTATAGTTGTTGATGAACACATTAATAAACAGTGGAACAGTGTGTTATAAACCAGATATTTACATGCCTCTAGGAGGTTTAAGTAAGGTGTCTCTCAAATGCCGAATATATTTAATTTGAAATCATACTGTACGTCAGTTTCCATATATTCTCCTATGTAATATGATGCTGTCAATAGATTTATATCTGCTTACAACTCTGTTGATGTACTAATTAATTGTCACCACTGGTATTGATTGAACTATGATGATCTGAACTGTAGTGATTTGATGCGGTCTGCTGCTCCGACTGACTTAAGATAGTGTCCCTGGCTGCTGTGAGAAATTGCTCTGTATCGGGGGGGGGCCACATAAACCAAAATATTCAAATGTAGTAAAATGATATATGCAAATCTAGCCATGACACATTTCACAAACCCACAGCTCATTGTCAAACATTACTTCGTATCACTTTGCTGGCAAAATACTGGATACTTTTTCCCGTCTCTCTGCTCTTTCTCTCCACAACCTCCTTGATCTTGTGTCGTGCTGACGGGTGTAATTGTCAGAGGGTCCTTTGCAGCACAACTCTCATATGTGGAGAGTCTGAGCGCAGTGGGTGGGAGAGGCCAGCGGTTGAGGTGGGTCGAGTCTGTTCGGTCCAGTCCTCTCATCCTTCAGGGCACAGTCAGTAGTTTGGTGATAATTGCATGGTGGGGCCAGTGTTCATATTCATGATAACCCTGAAGCGGGCCTCTCCTCCTGCAAATGGAGGTCTTTTTTTCTGCGTGCTCTCACACATATCTTCATCAACAAGCTGCAGGGGCATCGCTCGCTCAGAGCGTGTAAGACACAATTATTCTTGTTTACAGGAAATTTGTGTGATGTCTTACAGTTATTTAACTCTGTGAAACAAACCTGAGAATAAAAAGAATTTATGAATATGGACACTGGAGGTGCCTTTAAGGTACATGTCAAGTATTCTAAATTATAAACAGAGATGGGTATTATCATCAGTGGTGAGAAAAGTCTTTAGATTTTTTTACTCAGAGCCGGTCCTGACCTCCCTGGGGCCCTAAACAAAATTCTGAAGGGGTCCTTCGGTCTGACCCAGGGGACATGTAAATCATTTGCCATTGCTACACAGTCATCCGTCACCTCAGAGCTCCCACTAGAATCCTCCCTCCTTGAAAACAGAGTGAGGTGGAAACAATAGCCATTTATTGAACAGAATATTTTCTATAGAATCTTAAAATAAATGAATATTAACATTTTATCCCATTTTCAACAAACCTTATAAAAACCTATTTGTGCTATGGCGTGGCTGGATAATGGTCTTTGCTGAGAGATGTGTGTCCATTTTGCCCAGTACTATATGCCCATTGTTTGTCACTTGCTTAAATAAACCCTAATTGAGAGAGCTCATCATCATCGTCTTGTTTTAAATGCCTGCTTGCCTATGAGGCCATACTGTATATTCTCCAGACTGGCCCCCACAGAGGCTGCTGAAGGGTGCAGACATATGAACGTGTGTCCATGCGCAACACGGTTATCTCTTCACTTTGCAATTTATAAATATGTAAACACTGTTGCCCGTTGACGTTTATCAAACGTATAAACAATTGTATTCACTCTCACCTTGTCTGGCACAAAGCCAAAGAACACAACCCTGGAAGTGGTTGGCAAGCAAGTAAGACAAGAAATGCACTGCTCAACTAGGTTAAGACAGACAGAGAGGCACTGCAAGCTAGCACATCAACTTAACGTTACTGTTATTTACTGGAACTCGGAGAGGAGAGCGCTCAAGTTTATCTGACTGCTGTTCCTGCAACTAACTCTCACGCTGTTTTCGCATCTTTTGCATGATCAGATGGATAGTGTAGCTTCATCCTCTTCTCAAAGTTGTTAACATGAGAAAAAGGCAGGACCCTGTGCAACTTCCATAGTGAGCCTATGGGCTCTCCTTTTGCGCTATGATGTAAAAGTACTGGTTTGCAAGTAAAAGTCCTTAAAAATCCTACAAGTAAAAAAGTACAGGATTATTATCAGATAAATGTCCTGGTCGTGCAGTAGAATGTTCGTTTTGAGTTAATATTGTTATATCTGCCAACTATTAGATTGTTCTGATGATATGGTCAGTGTGGAGGTTGAACACTTCATGTACAGGTTGGTAGTTTAGTTGAATTTAGTTCAACCGAGGGGTTGAGCTCTTCCAACGTGTTGCAAGATAAACCCAAGGGATCTTGAGATGGCTGATGAGAGAAAATTCCTGTCAGACACATTTATTTCCTTGCTTTGGGGCTTTTCTTCACTGTTTTGGAACATACTGGACAATATGTCGTTATTTAAATGAAACCATTAAAGAAGCTTAGATGGGATATGTCTCATCAGTGGAACTAGACATCTGAAAGGTAATAAGGGGCCCCAGCTAGACACTGCTTCCTAATAAGGGGTTATAAGCCAAAAAGGTTAGGAGCCATTGGTTTTATCTTTGGTGATGGTTATTATATGTTAAGCCTAACTATCTGCAGTTGGATTAATTTACAACAGAGCAGACGAACTTGAAAAATGTCCAAAGCCAAGGTGACATTTTCAGATGTCTTGTTTGGTCCAAATAACAGCCCAAAACGGTGAAGTGTTCAGATCGGCCACAAGATGCCGACTTAATGTCTATTTTTTTCTTCTCTCTTATCAGAGGGGGGCACATGTGAAGTAATTGCTGCTCACAGATGCTGTAATAAGAATCGTATTGAGGAGCGGTCACAGACAGTCAAGTGTTCCTGTCTGCCAGGAAAGGTGGCTGGGACCACCAGAAATAGACCCTCATGTGTCGACGGTGAGTATTTTAGCAGATAAAGATAAAATAGAATGTCAGGTTTGGTCCTGGGGTTGCATAAGGAATAAATTTGTTTTGAACGTGCTTGCATTACAGGAAAAGAATTATTTCTGTTTTTATATTTAATTCAACTAAACATGTCCCGCCAGACAAAATTGGTAGGTTTTGTAAAGATGCAGACATTTGTTCAAATAAAAGCCTAAGTCGCCCATGCAACATCTTATCCCAGATAAGATTAGCATTACCCAGGACAATGTCACATCCAAATTGGGTTGCTGACAGACAGCAGAAGGTACCTGCAGGGGGAAGATTTAGTCCAACAGCTCGCAGTCAAATGCAACCACTGAACGCAGCACACCTCAGGGAAGAGTAAAGAAATAAAGGCTGACATAAAGCAAGAAGCTACAGAGGAAATGGCTGTTGATTACATATTGTAGGTACCTTGTAGATATTTCATACATGCTTTGACAAATGTCTGCTGCAGAGGTTCAATACCGTGTAAGAAATAGATTTGGTGCCCAGGTCTGACACAACTAAAACACATATTGGCTTTAGGAAACCCTCTCACCTGCAGCTTTTATCTTAAATCCTTTTGCAAATATTACTGCAATCTCACAGCGGACTGGGGGATTTGAGGTCTCTTGATGTCAGCTCTGACAGATTCCTTTCCTCTGTCACACATTACAAACCATTTACTGTCTACTTACCCTGTATTTAAGGCAATTTTCTCTCCTGACGGCAGAAATGTGGCATGCATTAAAGTCAAGCCACAGTCACACCTGCCGATCCACTCACTCAGTGAAAAGCCTCAGTTCCGCCCATCTGCAGTTGTGTATTCCTGCATCTGATACAGAAAGCACATTGTAATCACTGAGAGTTTTGCACAAGTTTAGAGACGCATATAGCCAAGTTACTTACTGCCACCTTTGACAGGACACATCATTAGAATCAGATGCCTCCGCCTAATGGCAATCAATCTATAAACTGTGAGCTATCTGGTTTTGCGCTGTGTTAAGGTGAAAGTTACCTGCTTCCCCATTTCTCTTGTCTTTGTTGCCCGTAGCATCCATAGTAATTGGGAAGTGGTGGTGTGAGATGGAGCCTTGCCTGGAGGGGGAGGAATGCAAGACGCTCCCTGACAACTCAGGCTGGATGTGCTACGCCGGCAACAAGATCAAAACCACAAGGGTAAGATAACCTCTCTTGACCGCGGGAAACGAGATGTTATGGCAGAACAGTGGGAGAGAAATTCACAGGGCTGCGACACTCACTGTGGCATCTACAAAACACCAGCTACTGGGGTTGAATTTCACTGCAAATTGACTTGTTAACAACACCATGTAACCCCTCAATTTCCTCCTTTTCCTTGTCAGAACACTCAGCCATACACAACATCAACATACTAACACTTTGCGGAGAGGATGCGAGGGAACGCCTCCGGTGCAAAGGGTAATCTGCAGGTCAGCCTCTTTATTTATTCTGGGACACCAGTATGCTAATTCATTTCTCTCAACTGAAAGATTTGTTTGCATTTCAGTGATATTTGCATCATCCTAAGTGTGTCTTTCCTTCTCGTTTCAGCACTGTCACAGGACCAATTATCACAAAGACAATGAACCAATTGTTGCTTTAAGAAATGTGAACACTTCTCAGATTAAAGTGTAAAAAGATGTAGAATACATAAAGCACATCTTCCTCAAGGCCACTGAAAATACTGAGTCTCCGAGCTGCCTGCGGGGAACTTCATCATAACCTTGTAATGAATATATTTTCATCATTTCTTTCCGACTCCGAGATGGAACGTGAATGTCTGTGCATTTGGATTAATATCTGGAGAGCATCTGACGTCCCTCCTCAGACATCAGCGAGACAGATGTCCACTGCGAAGCGTGAAACAGACGAGGACTACATCAAAGGACACGGGATTAGCAAGTACAGTAGTTAACAGCCCTCAGGTTTTTCTTGTTTTTAATATTGTGAGAGGAAAAATACTGTACATAAATTCTCTGTCCCTTTCTTGTGTACATGAACTTTATTTATGGTGGCGGTGAATCATTCGAGTCCCTGAATGCAGTCTTGATCTTTCCTCCTGTTACCCACGAAGCCCAGCACAGCCAAAGTTCAAGGATGTGATGTTGAGATAAAACACGTGTGAGGGAGATGTTGTTTTACAGATACAGCTTGTGTGTCTTGATACTGTACATTTTACCATTCGTTTGTAAGGTACTTGTATGCCTTTGATCACCTCTTAAATGGCTTTACCAGTCGAACTCGGTAACGTGTCAGCTACCCTGAAACTGATTGAGTCACCAAAAATGTGATACCAGTAGGTTGTTTTCGATACTTGAAATGCCTTATTTGTGTCAAATCATTCAACTGATGATACTGTACATATGAAGCCATCTATTGATATGTGCTGAAATTTCATTAAAGTCATTGTTCCTGTAATTAATGTGAGTGCATCCTTGCCACTGCCCTCACATGTGTCAGTTAACAGCGCTTAATCATAGTAATCACAAATTTGAATGCAACTTGATGATTTTGTAGCCAAACCACTGCTTTAAAAGAAGCAATTTGGGGAAATGAACTTACTCACTTTCTTGCCAGGTGTTACATGAGAAGATTAATACCGTTGGAGCCTGGAAACGGAGAAGCTGTTAGCCAGGCTCTTTCCAAAGGGAACACAATCTGCCAACCAGCATCTCTAACCAGCTAACTTGCTTGTTATTTGTCTTTTGTTTGATCTGACAAACAAAAACCAAGAGTAAAAATGGCAAGTTGTGGTTTAATGGGGGGAGTTATCAACCAGACTATAAAAGTGTTAAAGTGAAACTAGAACTTCAGGGTAAGAAAATCTCCATGAAAATCATATGGACACACTAATGACTGAAGGTTCAGCCTGGAACAGAGTCTTACTCACCAGTATAATGATGTGCTCCATGTGTTTAAATGAGGATGGTGATTAGATAAATCTGAGATTGTTGCGTTAAACTTTTTTCCCACTAACCAGTGCTGGTAAGTTTTCATAGGAGCTGTAGTTTTTGATATCTTCACAAAGTGACTGTGGTTTAAATTTGTTAGAATCCTTGTTAGAAGGCTGCAATTCCTAATGGTGTGCTGTAGTGGATGATTTGACCCAGAATAATAATAGTAAAACCAAGAAACATAGTTTTTTTTTTTTTTAAATTCAGAAAGTCCTGTGTAAGTAATGCTGAAGGAGAGATTGTATTACAGAGTTACAGACGATCATGGAACAGAAGCAAGCCTGGAGGTGATATCACAAATCTTGGCTCAGAGGAGTCACTTCCTGGTGTCATGTCAGCATCTCAAACTTGCCACTACACTTTGTTTTTGAATGTATCCAACAAACAAGGCATAGCATTTTCATTAGTGAGCTTTAGAGGTGCTGGAAAATGGATTGTCTTACCAGGATAGATTCCTGCGATTTCTAGCCTTAATGCTTAGCGAACAGTCTACAACTTCATATTTCCGTAGTACAGATGAGAATACTGTAGCATCAATCTTCTCACCTAACTCTTTGCAAGAAAATCTAAATGTCAATTGTTTGACATTATTCCTTTTATCACAATTATCTCAACCAAAAAAAAACCTCACTCAAGCCCTTCAGACATCTTTCAGCCCAACACTCAGGTTATTAAGTGGAGTTACTCTTGCTGTTGCTCTCTGTACACACAGGCATACAAAGGTAAGAACGATTACACACATAGATGAATGGGTAACAGAACTCACTTCGGTATTTACAGCACTTTGATTCAGTATCACAGTGGGATAATGGCCATTGCTTTCACAGCCTCTGCCCCTCTGGGTGACTGCTGGTGCTGTGCAGGGTGTCATCCATCTTCTGGAAAAATGAAGGGTTTTTTTCCTGGAGCTTCCACTTTTATTCAGCTTTTTTCAGAAGCACTGCTTATATGTTCTTTCAAATGCACCAGTTCGCCCACTCACAAGATTAAAATACAAATGCCTGACATACTTTTAATTTTACTTCCCTTTAATGTAATCTGCTTTTAGGGTTTTGTCTCAACATCTGACCAACTGAACCACGAACTACCTCAATTTGAATGCAGACCTTCTGTTTCATAACCCTCATTCACAGAATGTTCATGTATTGAGGAGGTTTCTCAGTACAATGAATACATAAATAATGTCACTTAAGGTTATGCAAACATTATAGAAACATCCTGTGGAAACCTAGAGAGAACTTCCTATAGTGACCCTAAACAGTTTCTAGAATGTCCCGGATGTTCAAGTTCCCCAAAAATGTCGCCCTATCCCTTACAGAATTCACTATGACCATCAAGTTTCCACTAGCTGGCATGGTTCCTCCTCCTCCTCCTGTGATACTGAGTGTCTGCCATTGTACCTGCTGATGAAATTCGAGCACCTTGACATTTTAACTAGATAAAATAATTCCGGGTAACTTTAAACAATGACCCTAACCCTAACCCTTTTTTTTTACCTTTACCATTACTCTGTGATTCTGTTACATAGAATTGCATGTGCAAACCTTTGGGGAAAGTCCAATCATTTTTTCTCTGTTGTCCAGTAGCAAGCTGCATCTTCAGATGCATTTTTCGTGATCTCACAGATGTCTGCTTTCTGCCTGGGGAGATGAAAAGGTTTCCTGTGGCGTAGCCAATGTTTAAATCCGATATTTTCACAAAAAGTGTCGCTCTGATCTGTTCTTCCACTTTGCGATAACTTGCATTAAGTCCTATGCACAGGCCATGGCAGTGACCAAATATTTTATCTCTCTAGAAAGACAGTTTCTGTGGGGTCATAACAACACATCAGAAGACAACATGCTGCTGTATAACAAGTAAAAAAAAAACAAAAACAATTTCACTTTTCCCGGCAGTGTGTGTCTGTGTCAGAATCAGTGACCATGGAGTGCTAAGATCATGAACGGGTCTTCAAAACCTGAAGCCCAGTATGAATTTCTTTTTTTTTTTTTAGAAAGACCTATGAAAGAAACCCACTGTGCCAAAATACTGAGCAAAACAATGTGGACCAGAAGCCAAACATTGGTTCTCAATGAAACACATGCCAAGCTTATTTTCATGGCAACTAGAGTCAACTTGCATAGTTTCTACCTGTTGTGACTTGTCATTCCAGCAGTTGTCACCCCCATTCATCATCATGCAGAGTGTGAATTGGACTCAATTAACTTTATCGAGATGACAGCCACATTTATAAGGATAAGGAAGACATTATACTGTAAATCCAGGTGTGGTTGTGCTAGCAATCAGTAGTGAATCAATGGGCATCTGAATGGCTTGTATTGAGTGTTTCCCTGCTGGGCTTCTGCACCAGCACATGTTGTCTGTTGGCTCCATCTGCGCTGTGGATCGTGCTGCATAAACACAGATGCCAAATTACAGCACACTGTCCATCATCCATTGTACTGAAATTACACCATTTGTCAAAATAAGTGGTTGTGTGAATACATGAAAATGCTGTTTAGGTCTTGGTTTATTTGCTTCAGGCTATCGCAATTTGAACTAGCATTTGAAATAGTGTTTCCTGTCCAACGTGGGATCACTAAATGGGCATAACATGTGCAAGATGGCAACAAGCAGCATCCCATTTTCTGTCAGTCTTCAGAGTGGCTCTCTGGGCTGCTGCTGCAGGCTCTGATGTCTCACATCAAGCTGCAGAACAGTGAGAAATAAGACACGAGTGATGATGATGTGCCCTGACTTCTTTTTATGATGCACCAGGGACGTCCTGGGAATTGAGGCTCCCAAGGGTTTGTTCTTAAGACACATTTCATTCAAAACACTCAGACAGTCTAGTCATGGCTCCATTCTCTGCACTTGGAAGTCGCTACTCTGTTTCCATGAATATCAAGGTGCAACTTAAAGCAACAGGAAATGATGATATGGTGTTAAGTGTGAAATAACTCCTATCAAGGCAAAATCCCCCCACATCGATAATTTTCTGCTTGAGAGGAGATCAATCCTTGAGATGCGTATTTATTACCAGTGTGTAAAATTAACTGCGTGGCTGTTGAGAATGCTGGATCTGCACCGGATACACATACAAGAAACTGTCAGATACGCGCACATACAGTATATGCAAAGCATTTAAAAAGGCACAAGGTAATAACTCTTCTTCACAGCTGTGTTCTGTAGCATCGAGCAATAGTCAAGATTACCCAGTCTAATCACATCCTGTAACCGAGAACTGTCTCCCCTGCCCCTGCAGGATTCTGGGATTTCAAAGTCAAGGTAACGTGGACTAAACTGGATTCTAATTAAAGTTGACATCAGGTGCCTCATGCTCCTTTCCCCCTCCTCCTCAGGCTTTCATCTAAATGATTCATGCAGAGAACACCGGGCCTTTCATGCCGTTAGGTCCTCACAAAGGAATAACAACTTGATCACACAAAGCAAACATAGACAGATTTACAATGACACCAGCACAGTGTCTGTTGCACCGGCTTATATCAAGTTATGTCAGAGCGATGCCAAGGCTCTCGGCTGACGTTCTGTGTTTTTGCGCGGACGCCCTCGCAGATATTCATGCTGACATCTGTGGAAGAGTAAATTAAATCACAGAGCTAAAAATTGTTTTCTAATAGAATCACGCTGCATCGTGGAGACAAAAACAACAAAATGTTAAGTTTCCAGGTGCGGTGATTTGCATGGGGTGTGACCTGCTGCGAACCTGACACGACTGTTTGGAAACGAACGTGACGGCCATATGTGCGTGTCGGCCATATGCTGTGGGCTGGAGCGGCCCGCATCGTGGAAAGCAACTCGCTGTGGGTGAGAGCAACACCTAAATGCCTGAAGGAAAAATTAAATTGAAACTTTCTCTGAAATTGCAGACGATACAGGTAGGCTAAATAATTGCACAATACAGAGATGAATACTTGGAGGCTTTTTTTCTCCTCTTATAAGTGGAAAGAGGATTTATCTCCGTATAAGAAAGCCTTGAATTAAAGATGAGCTCCCCCTGCCTTTTGTCAAGCTATTGTGAACAGCACGGCATATAGTACACAATAACTACAGGTATGCAAAAATAGGTTTGGTATAATAGATTGGCCTTGTGGTGAAGCTGAACAGATTTACCACGACAGAGAGGCGCCTCCAGGCTGAGTTACAGGGCTGTCTGCACTTATTATTGATATATTGGAATTGTAGCTTGAAAATCTTACCTCTGAAAAACCTGAAAATGAGTCGAAGTTGGGCTGCTGCTAAATACTAACAACTTGAAGCAGACTGGTAGTTTCTAATGTCTCGGCCTTGAAAATAAAAAAGGTTTGAGCCTTTATAAGGAACTGAGAGGACTTCTACTGTTAATGTTAAAAAGTGATCCTAAGCTTCTTTTTTTTTTTTGGAGGATCCCCTACAGTGGTGGTTATCACCACAAAACTGTCCATCTGAGATCTGTATTTGTTTGTTTGTTTGGCAGGCAATGACATAATGTGAGAGTCATCTGTCGGGGCGAAGGACGTGAAATGAGCAGCGACCGACTCGTGTCCAATCCTTCTGCCTCACTGTGGCGTCTTGCTGTAGGTTATTTTCTTCCTCACCACTGTGGCCTCGCCCTTACGCTTGACTTTAATGGAGACTGACAGTAAATCACAATTACCCATACAAGACACTTTAAAAATAGTTTAGGAAATTAGGCTGCCCTAATCTGAAGGTTGAACACATGAACACATGGCGTTCAACACAACGGCATTTTGTGGGAGCTTTGGGTAAGTTCAGAGGATAGAACTCTTGTCATGCGTTTACACATTTATATTAGTCCTTAAAATATATGATACAATCTGCAGAGGGAGGGGCAGAGGTTTCAAGGCATTTTAGGAAAAAGAAACCCGAATATGTTTCTCATTGTAAGAGCCACAATGTGAGATTTTAAGGGAATGTAGATATGGTGCAAAATTCATAATGCATCATTTGATGTCATTAATATCATTTTATAAAACATAAATAATGTTTAAAAGTAAAAAAAATTAATTATATTGACTGTATATTATGTATGCTCCCTTCAGAGGAACTTGCATATACTGGGTCTCATTCATGAAACGTTCGTAAATTTGTGCGTAGATTTGCACATAAAAGCCTGCGCTATTTAATACCTACTCCAGATTCATAAACACTGTGGGAAACTCAGATCTGACCATAAACACGTGTGTATGATCATGAATACCGATCCACTGTAAAGTGACAGCGCGCTCCCGGTAATCAGGTATTTGCATAAATCTCCACCCATGAATTGCCAATGACCACCATATAAGGAGGTCCTAGGCGCCAACCGTGAAGCACCCATGGAGATTGCCGAGCACCCGCGTGTGCCAGCCTAGATTTGTTATTGATTTGCTAATGACCACCACCCCGCCACGTATCAATGCATTGCACTTTGATGTCAGATAAATGGCTTAAAAGGCTGTTCTTCATTGGAGCCTTTTGCGCTAGGTGGCACTGTACGCATCACTTTGTGTTTGTGAAAGAGAGCGTGTGCATGTGTGTGCGCACACACGCATGTATAGGAAAGAGCATACGTGTGTATTCATTGCGTCGCTGCTGTTAATTGATCTGATGTGTATTTTACTGTGAGGCGAATGTACGCGTGTGTCAAAATAGCAACGAAGTGACGGAGGCCTCCGAGGGCCAAAAAACTTCTGCAGAAATGGCGTCTTCAATTCGCAGACTTTCAGGTTTATCACTAAAAAACTTTTCACTACTCTCTATCAACACACTACTAACTACTCTCTCTGCTGTTTTCTCCTCCTTCTTCTTTCCTTTCTCTGTCTTCTTCGTTGGTTTGTTTATACACGCGCAACGTGTCCGGCTGACTGGATTGTCCGCTTGGGCTGCCGTACAAACATGGCAGCGCAAGATGGCGATGCTCTCTAAAGCAAGACCCTTGCTATAAAAGCATAATTATAAGGCTACGAAAACCAAACAAATTTTAAACACATTAATGCTCAGTGTATTCATATTTTGCAAATGAACCATGCCAAATATTACACACTGTCCCTTTAATGAGCGGGTCGCGTCATGTGCAGTGCCCAGTGGAGTGAAGCTGAGGGCTGCAACAGGCACAGGAACAGGAGTTTTTCTGCGAGCGACAGAGAGTAATTTGAACTTTCTTTTCTCATGAAACATTAAACCGGATCCCATCTTCTGTCGTTGGCGTCAGACTCCAGCTCGTTAAGTGGCTTTTTGACACCCAGGAGGAACGCCACTACACTCATCACCATGTAGGCTTATTAAGAAATACAAAAACTTTCAAATATAATCATGGTCAAAAATTTAAAACTTGTGGTGGTGTGAAGGCCAACTCCTAGAAGAGTGAGGAGTTTATCCTATCCATCTGACAGAATATATAACATAATAGTTCCAGTGACAGTAATCCACAGTGACATTACCTCCACAGTAATTATGTCCTAATCTTTAAAAGAATAGTTCAATATTTTAGGAAATACTTAACTGGTTTTCTTGCTGGGAGTGCAATACCACTTTGATGACTGTGTGTTCATTATGATTATGATTTATGAATTATTACGACTGTGAACTGTGAGAAATCGCTAGTCTTCCTTAGTCCCCATGTAACAAAATCACCCACGAGCATCTCTGAAGCTCACTCATTGGTGTGTTACACTTTTTATTTTTAATTCCCTCAAAAACCAATTGCCATGCTCCTTCTGGCAGGGGCACCAATGGAAATTAGCCTTTTGGCTATACAT
>JBCAUF010000002.1:20582339-20594807 GCA_038406115.1 Haemulon aurolineatum | reverse complement strand
ATCGTTGCGATGGTTAACACACAAACAAGTTAAATGAGACTGTAGTCGTAGTGTATTTTAGGTGAGGTGAGGTAATGTGAGATCATTAGACTTTTTCACCTTGTTTTAGAATTAAAAAAACACTCATATGTAAAATATAAAACATTTTACAGGATACGGAATGATTGTGAGTGCAGTGTCTCGTTCCTCTCTGTACGGATGCATAACACTGTCTGTTTCATTAAAGCAGAATATAGCCACAAGGCATGAATGCATATGAATACATCGCACACAGCTGATAACATTAATATTATGGTGCAATTAATGTTTGTTCATTAAAGCGTAATTGTTCAGCTCTCTGTTTTAATTAAGCAAAAAAAAGTCATCTCCATTCAAGATAGTATGTATGCATAATGACAAAGCAAATAGATGAAACCTCTCAGCCATAACCAAACTACTCTCAGTCTATTGCTCTAAGTCGCCTATATAGCTGCCTGCAGTAAAAAAAAAAAAAAAAAGGCTCATTTTGTTCAGACACACGCAACACACACAGTATACACACACAAAGAGAGCGAGAGAGACGAGGAGAATTGTGTTTACATTTTTTATTACAAGTGTCAAGTCCAGATGAGGAAAAAGTTGTTAAAGGGGAATAGAACATTGTTTCCATTATATTTTTCATGTGCCCCAGGACAGTTAACTTCTATTAGTGAACATGAACTACTGTCCCCAGTACACAGTCACAAGAGGGGGAAGGTTCACCGGCACATATCACCTGCAAAATGATATTAAATAAGATGCCAGGAATGTGTTATTTGTGACTCTGGTTTGAATTATGAGAAATAAGTCAAGAATCTTTAAATAATATCTCTAAACTCAGGTTATTTATTTAATCTCCAAAGCATTTTTCTTGTGTACAACATGTTCCAATGCAGAGTGAAGATCCTAACTCCCACCTTAATTATCTTATTCAGGCTGCTTTCATTTTCAACTAAGGATATGGCTTGTCTTTTTAAAGCCATGCATCATGACAGGTGCTCAGAGGGTTTCTACTCAATTTGCACTGAAGAAGAACAAAGATAAAATTCTGTTGGCTTTAAGTATATTTTACAGATAAAGAGCCACTGCACAGATTTCTTAAACTTGTGTAAGAAGTTGCATGTGTGTAGGAATCACAGAGTTTATCTAAGACACATCACCTAATGAATGTCACACCAGCTCCTTTGAAAGTGAGTCAGAAAAAGAAAGTTGTGAGTGCTGCTGGTATTTTCAGAAATAGAGGCACAAATTTGAGGATGTGTGTTGTCAGTGTTGACATAAACCCCGCTGGGGTGTAGAAGATTTTACCTTGTTTCAAACTTTTATTCCAAAAAGTTAGTTCTTGTTGAGATTTTGAAAAACAAAATCTGCTGCTTGATAGAATGTCGTCATCAAGGTGGCAGTGCGTCATGCTACAGACAATAAACAACGGCAGTACAGTACATACTGTGTACAGCATACAGGAATAAAAAATTCATAGCAATATATTTGTAAACAAAAATGAAGAATAGTGTAAGGATGGTGATAATCTGAAAGTGACATGTCAGCGCATTCAGTTCAATCCCTAGAGGATTTTTTTTTTCAGTTTCTGCAGAGTCAGTAAGAAAACGTAGCTCTGTGAGTTCCTGATCTTTGCAAAGCTTCCTTGACGAGGTCTACTCAGATTTTGAGAACAGTCGGGGAATCTTGGGACCTTTAACTTCAGTGAGCTCTGCATGTCTGTATAATGCATGAATACAATATGGGGTAGTAGCTCAACGAGCAAGACAAGGGGATAAGACTACTTTTAGACCTCTGGAGAAGCCCACAGAGCTCCTGAGTTTAACTTGCAATAATATGTTAAATCTAACTCCTCCGTGTTAACTTAAATTTTGATCCAAGAATGAGAAGGTAAACAGTCACTGAGTGTCTCTAACAGTACATCAACCTATTTCACAGCAGCCATTTTCACATGAAATAACAGGGTCAACACAGGCATGTCTAGTGATACTAATTATTATTCTGTTCTATTCAGGTGAAATTGAAGCAGGATGCTGCTGTTGTACATGTTGGCTCACTGGAAAGGCTCTGCTACACTAACTAGAACAAAACTGTAATTAATATCATTGAAATCATTGTTCACTTTACTAATTCAAGTCAAAATAGCTACCCAAACGGTCAATCCACTCGCATAAATGGGTTAAAATTCCCAAATATTTGTTGGTTGATTTTCAGAGTTGGTATACATCATGAACAAGGATTTTCTTTGCATTCAAGATAAATTTCAGATGCCAAAATTGTGCAAAACTGAAAAAATTGACAAATTATTTAAAAAGAAAATAAAACTAAAAATCCCCAGTTAACAATTATTCTGATTACCTTTCAATTCTCTGCTCAGATAACAATACAAAATGCTTGTTGTGATTTCCTAAAGCTCCAAGTGATGACTTCAGATTGCATACTTTGTCTGACTGACTCTCCAAAACCTCAAGATGTTGCGTTATTGACCCAGAGACTGATTTCTGGCATTTTTGCTTGCAAAATGATTTAAATTGTTAGACAGTGGAGATACATGTTGAGTAATTCATCTGGTAATCATGCTGTGAAAAAACACTGAATGATTGTGGTTTACGCACAGGTCACTGCAGCACTGTGCACCAAAGGTCTTTTGTAAACAGTATGATGAACCACCATCCACCATCCGACTGCCCTGTCAGATCATGTTCACAATACTGCTTTTGGCTGCAGCACATGTTCCTGGTAACTAGGAACAAAAGTAGCTACAATGTGACACATAATTATAACAGAGACGCTCTCAGTGAATCGACAGAAGCAGTGTCATTCATCACCAAAGGCCTAATAATCTATCCTCTGCAAGTGGATGACATCAGTGACTTAGAAGAGGGAGTCTATAAAATATTCATCTCATATAATTAGCATTATTATCATTAAATGAATCCCTAAAATTACATGATTTCACCATTTTGACAACATTCACAACACTGCTAACATTAAATAGTAATTTGAACTTGGATTTTATCAAAGCAATGCATGAATTGCCTTGGACCGAATTACAGCTCAGTGTAGAATCTTGTCACTACCAAAACAATCACAATGCATAATTGCGTTAAGTAAACGTTGAGCAAACTGATTAGAATTCAGCTGCTTTCAACCAGCACAGCATGTGGCATTCATACGAGCCTGGTGCCTTAGAAGGGATGATTTGCAGTCGCTGTATTTGTCTTATTATAAAATGTCTCGACATAGCAAAGGTAAAATACCAAGAGTCTGACTGAACTCAAGAGATAAAAGGGAGGCAATCAGGGTGGCTCCTGAAGGAATATTATTCATAAAAAGAGGACAACTGATGAAGTGGTAATGACGGTAAACATTCTGTTCTGTTAGTGGCTACCATTTGCTTCAAGGCAGAGAGTCTCCAATGTTTCCCATCATTACTATAAGCAGAGTTCCCTCCACAGGAGCACTCAGTTTAGAGAGACAAACAAAAGCATGATGTAAATACTCTCAACAGTGAAGAAGCTCCTCTCCTCTTCTCTCTCCCCTTTCTCCCCATGATTAGCATTTCAAACAGTCCTTGTTTTGCATCAGAGCTCCATGCTTGTGTGCATGCCATCACAGCCTTGCAGGTGGTGGCCTGTCCAACCAGTCGAAAAGCAGCCTTTGTTTGTTTGTGTGTGTGTGTGTGTGTGTGTGAGTGTGCGCGTGTGTGCAAGCATGTTTGAAAGAGTGCCTCTTTGTGGTAAGGAGTGGTCCGAAGGGATCTGACCTCTTTACAAAGCTCAGAGTAAGTCTACGGGACAGCATTGTCTACAAATGCTACATAATCATAAATTTCTCAGTATTTGTGGTCCTCTGCTTTGATCGGCAGAGAGACTCACAAGCCAATGACTGGATTCACATTCTGCCTCCTGAAAATCCACAAAATCTCTTTTTAAGTGTCTGCCAGCAGGCCCATCCAAACTTTGATTGAGTGCATCACAATGTGCTCAGCATATCAAGCACCGAAACACTGATACAGACTTTTGCAGTAGCTGCCTGTTTGGACTGGGGAGAGAGCTGCTGCGTCATTTTATCTTAAGTCAATTGCTAATAGATTGTCCATTCCATGGGATTAACCCCAACCAAAATTGTGTACAAGCCAAAAGAAATTAAAATAATGAGTTCCTGTGGTTTAAAGCTCAGCCAGGTGATATCTAATTAAATCTATATTGTTCTTTGCTCTATCTGATGGGACGTTCAGGGTCCTCAGAGTCCAGTGTTAGTTAAGGTGACTGCTGCAGGCCGGGATGGGCTTGTGCTGACTAGATGGTGCTTCCGTCTTGCTACCGCGCCACCTGGAAACAAGAAATATGAAGTTATAAAAATTCTTAGGGCTGTCAATCGATTAAATATATTTAATTGAAATTAATCACATGATTGTCATTAGTTAACTCACAATTCATCGCAAATTGATCGTACATTTTTTAATTTGGGGTGGTGTGATTGCCCAGCAGGTGGTATTTAAAACTTGCAGTGCTCCAGTGGTAACTCAGTTCACATCGATAATAAATACAAATAACTTTGGTCTTGTCAATGGAACTATGGAATGGAAATATGAATCTGAACTCTTCTCTGTAGGATGGATCCATTTCTGCTTATCTCATACGTTCCTGCTCACTTACTTATTTCTTAACTACGGGCTGGGACAAGGGTCAAACACATGTGCTAATCGAACATAAAAAATAAAAAAAAAAACGCTGTTGAAATGAACCTCGACAGCCCTAATAATTCTACAACTCAATCACAATTTATGTCAATATGTTTCACACAAGACACACACCAGAAAGCAATTTGGAGTTTAAAAGACATCAAATAGCCTTCTAAACATAGACCTGAACATAGCCTAGCCAGGCAGGGACAAAACATACAAAAAATCAGATGAGACCCCTTAAAATAATTAGGTAGGTTAAGGTTTTTGTATTTTTAGCATTCTTGCCAGTCAACATTCCTGGATGACAACATTTTGGCAACTTTTTTATTTGCATGTTCTCAAGATGGCTGCCACCTGCATCAACCAAAAACAAAGGGCAGTGAGTTGATTTAGATGATCTTACCATAACTCTTGCTGAGTCAATTTTAGAGGTAACTGAAGAGGCTACAGGTCATCTTCACATTGTAATTCAAGGTCAAGGCTATTTTTGGCCAATAAGATGAAAAAAAATGACAGATATCAGCAACCTATGGGGAAATTTTGATGTCTGTTGTACCAAACTCCAGGTGTATGGAGGTACTGAGTCAATATCTTGGGTAAAGTGAGTTGAGGCCCCGGGTGAAATTCCAGGTGGTGCTCATGGGGTACACTTCAACAGTTCTGGACAGAGGTGGGTGACAAATAGCCTGGTGAATTAAGCTAAATCGTGGCTATGCATAGACCATGCCAAGGAAATGAAATTAAGTGCTCCAAGTTGTAATCACTGTTGACTTGTTAACATGATGGAATATCAAACATCTCACATGTTGTGTTGACAAAAACTAAATCTAAACAATTTCAAGATCATTTTGGCCTGGATTAACTGTATTCTCTTTCAGTGGTGGGAAGTAACAAAGTTCATTTAGTACTGTACACATTTCCATTTTCTTATTATAAGTCTACTCCACTATAATTAAGAGGAAAATATTACCCCAAGACATTAATTTAATTACCTTTGCTACTAACATTGTAGATTCAGATGAATAATACAAAATGTTGCTACTCTGCTTAATGATTAGCCTACTATCACCCTGGGCACTTAACGTATTTTGATACTTTTACTTTTTTAGAATTTTGAAAGCAGGACTTTTATTTGTGACAGATTTTTTTAAAAACTGAAGTACTGCTGTTTTTACTTAAGTAGCCTTAAAGACCTCTACTAGAGAGCTTCTACCACTGTTCCCTGGTGTTTTATTCTATTGTTCAATAGTATAGTTCCAAAAACCACATGACTACTGGGTATCTTTTGATCATCAGCCGCATGCTGCCTGTACTAACTTGCCTCTGTGGCACTGTACAATGTTTACCCCTAGAATCACACGTATAAAACAGTTCAACAAAAAGGCAACTTATGAGAAAGTGCATTTATAATGTAATGGGGTTTCCTTTGGCCGTCAGATTTAATTACATGGGTTTTAGTGTTCAGTATTAGTTTACAGCTTATTTCATGTTTGTCCTCTTGGCCCCATCATTCACCAGATTATAGAATTAGGTTTTCTGAGCCCACTGTGCCTAGTGGAGAGCGAGAGGGTTGATATGGCCAATGGGAGCAGTGATTACAGTTGATTGTGAAATCCTTCAGCATCAAAGGAGAGCTTACTAAAATAAAGCTTTGTGATGAGTATTCACAAGTCTGTCAGGCCCTGTAATGCAATGAAAAAGGAGGACATTTACTGTATGGCTGCATTTAGGAGTCTATAAATACCATGTCTTCAACCAAAGCCATGTTGTGGTGTGTCCTTTGTACAGTGTAGGTGCTGCTGTGACTCAGACTAATGCAGGCCCTCTCCTCACCTTTGTGGTCTTTACTTTGTTCCCAGAGATGCACGACCAGCCTGTGAGGTCAGGGAGAACTCGGCACTCCTCCCCCTCAAGACATGGCTCCATTTTACACCACCACTTCTGACGCACAATAGAGGCTGCAGAAAAACACACCACAGCAGAGGGTCACTTTTTAGATGGAAGGGCTTCAACAAAGACTTGTTTGGGGGGAAAAAACGCCCCAGCAGGATGTCATACTCTCTGGTCCTTGACAGTCTCACTGTCAGTGGACTCTGATCACCTGACTCTACTTTGACAAATAATATATTCATGTCATGTCAGAAATTTTTGGTTAAGAGTGATAGAAGAGAGTCTCAGTAATATTACCTTCAACGCAAGAGGGCAGAGCCCTTGTTGTCCCCGCCACCTGTCCTGGGAAGCAGGAGCACTTGACTGTTTGAGAGCGTTCTTCAATCTTGTTCTTGTTGCAGCAACGATGAGCAGCCACCACTTCACAAGTCCCTGTCCTCTCCTGCTTTGACCCTGAGAAAGAGAATTTAGAGGAAAAGGTGACCCGCTTTTACACTATGTTTTGCATGGAAGTATAGACATCTTGAGAGTTTTCAGCCTCTCCAGAAGACACTAACACGGTCAAATTGCAATGATCCCTTGGCTTTCTTGGATGCTGAATTTTACTAAATACAAAGGTCTTTTTGTTACACTCATTTAGATGACCAAGTAAGCACAGCAAATAATTCTGCCCTAATTTGGATGTTTCTGAGACTACAGCACCACCAAGTGGATAAATAGCATCATTAGGGGAATAAATGGCATGAGCAGAAATGCCTGGCTCCCATCTGCCTCTGCATCATTCCACAGAGAATACAAATGAAAGGGACTACATGTTGCTGTTTGTGACACCACTGATGATTCCTGCTGAAACACTTAAACAGGACATCTGATTGAAGGGATGCAGCAAAGAAATGAAGGTATCAAGAGAGACACCCATGCATGCATATTGCTCATTTAGAACTGGGGTGTCTGCCTGGCTGCATGACCAACCAATCTGCAAAACTGGAAGGTAAATTCATAATTACATTAGACCAAATTTATTACTGAATTTAATTAAATAAAATCAGACTCAAAACGAGGCAGAGCTCAAAAATGAAATATGTAATTTTTCAAAACAAAGACAAATCTCAGGTTTCTTTTTGGAGTGCCTCCGTTGGAATGAAACCAACCAAGCTTTTGACCTCTTACCAAAGAAAAAAGCAATGGAATATTCGTCTGGGGAGCATCATTTAGTTTTTTTTTCTCATTTTGTCATCTCACGAGGGGGCTTACCCCGAGGTTGGTTGGAGCACACCAAACCATCTAAAGGTATATAAGGTAGTTGAAATGCTGCTTGTGCATTGATTCATGGGGATCTAATGTCATTCAGTGGGTGAGATGAGGGGGTAAGCCATCCATGACCAAAATGCGTTTGCCCCTCTCCATCCTCTCATAGCAGAGAGAGCTGGGGCAGTGGGGTTGTTTAGTTGAATATGTCAGTCTAGTCTGTCTGACTCACTGGTCCTTAATCTGACTGAGGTCTGGGCAAGTTAGAATCCGTGGCCATGACCCAATTCTGAAATCAGCACCCTAACTGTGCTGTGTTTTGATGAATGTATGGTGCTATCTACGGTGCTGAAGCAGCAGACAGATTTGTAATTGCACCTTGTTCTCTCAGTTCCGCCCTTCTGTCAGTTTCATCTTGGATCTATGATTTCTCTCAGCGATAAAGGCTCCGACAAATACTGAATTCTACATTATCTTGTAGCCTGTGTACTCTACTGTCACCTTCCTGATCAAAATGACAAGTAGCAACGTGTAGCTGCAGCGGAGCGAGTGGATATCTTAGACACGCTGCACACTGCTTCTATTGTTACTTTCTTCTGGTAAAGGATTTTAATACCTCTGCCACCACATTAAGATCATGTTGGATATATAATTACATTCAGGTAATTGAGTGGCAACAGTCAAAGTGAATATCCAATCAAATCCTTTTTATAGCACCTCCACATGATTATCTGTCTTAAGGCTCTGCCTAAATGTGGAAAGCTACATACCCTGTGTTCATTTGTGTCTCAGATGTTAAGTGAGTTTTAGTTTCTTGTTGTTTCAACTGAACTGTCTACCAGGCTGGTGACCACGAGCCATAATGAGTCCCACAGGGGGTTTGATGGGTCTGGTTGGGTCTGTCACCTACCTGTCTGTCCTCTGGAGCTTTGGTTGCCACTGGACACCAGCTGGCTGCACAAGCCAACTATACAAAGAAGCAGGAGGCCCCAGTGTAATGGTCCGGCCAATATTTTCATCTGCATCCCGCCTGTACAGAAAAAGAGGTTCACAAATGCTTGGAATCAGACCCATAGTTTCCTTTAATGTACATGACTATAATGTCCAACACTATGGCTTATTAAACACTTCTGATGTCTCCTTACTCTTGATAGGATTATTGCGGCTATTTGCTCAATTAGAACTCTCACATCACCGAGCTGAGACAAGCCAAGGCAAATCAAAGAAATGCCAATAAAAACCCAATCAGAGGCAACTTTGGAGCCAGACGAGAGTAGGTCCTGACACTCATTGATGACTCATATTCTCCCCTCAGCTGTAAACATCTCTGGATTCAAAGCTAAACTCTTCCTCCAAAACAAATTTTATTCCACAGGAATCACAGACAAACTGGGCTTTTCTGTCAAACTACAGCGCAAACCAATGCAAGTTAGTTTAGGCGAGCAGTGATTATTTTTGTTTTAAATGAATCTGCAAATTATTCTCTTGATGAATTTGTTAGGTTGATAATAAAAATAAAGTGTCTTTCACAATTTCCCAGAGCTCAAGCTTCAGATTTCTTGTCTTGAGTCAAAACTTTAAGATATTAAACTTGCAATCATGTGAAACAGAGACAATGCAGCAAATCCTAATATTTTAGTTTGGTATTTTTGCTGAAAAATGACATCAATAAATGATCAAAAAGCAGGCAATTAATTTTCTGTCACTATCACTCATCAATTAATCTAATTTTTAAACAAACTCAAATAAATCTTTGGGGTTTTTGTCTTATTTATGCCAAAACACTATGTCAGTAGTTCTGTTACTGTTCTGTTGTACAGTATCATCATCATTAATAAAAGTCAGTCAGTCTGCTTTCCACATTTGAACATTTAATTAGGCCACAGAATGAACAAACTAATATTTCAAATAAAAGACATGTTGAAGTTTGCTCGTGAAGTTGTTGGTCTTTTGACAGTGATTGAAGTGAATGTTTTAAAAATTCAACCGCTTACCTGAGCTCAGGTCACTGATTTACATGCTGAGCCGCCGCTGAAGCCTCCATCGGTGTTTGGCTCAGCATCACGCACAGTAACATGGGATCAGTTCAGCAGGGATGAAAAAGTTTGCAGCAGATAGGATCCTTCAGCGTTCGGGGTTTTTGCCTCAATTTAGAGAATGACCGAGAAAAGAAGAGGGGGAAAAAAAGGTCGCAAAACGGAGAGCATCGGTGTGCTGATGGAGACAACCCGCAGCTCCTTCACACATGAGCTGCTCTCGGGCAGGATCAGGATGTGATGTGATGTGAGAGACGTGTTGGTCTGTGATCACAGGGGGATCAGAGCCTGTCAGCTCTCTGTTTTTTTCTCCGTCGGGAAAATTAAAACTTAATCAAGACAGAAACCATCTGTCTCCCGGACAATATGCGCCACTTTCATTAGCGCCCTAAGGAGCTTAAAGCGAGTCCTGACATCCTGAGCTCAGTGGACTCAGAAACCGCATGTGAAGGCCCAGTCCTGAGGTCCTCTCTCCTCAATAGATGATGTGTTATTTCCGTGTTTTGTTGTGTGACGCCCACATTTGAAAACAGCTCTGTGACTGACACTGTAACTTTCACAGGCAGAAAGGTGAGATTTCACACCTGTTCGTTTGACTCGTACAGTTGTACTCGCAATTCACTAATTAAGGAGATCACAGCACTCAGAATAAAACGTCAAACTTAGACCAGTTTTAATTAAGCAGAAGAAGAGTACACTGAGAATACCCCAAAATGATACAATATTTATTCATTGTTAATAAAATAGATGTAAAACTGGGTAGGCAGTGGCTTCAGATGTAACAGACAGCATTGATCCCCTCACTAAACCTCACTTATGTTTTCGTTGGTTCTTATTTACATATTTTTATTTATATGTTCCCTCTAGGCTGATTTACCATTTTTCTGTTTGGTTTTGTAACTGTTTTTGTCTGAAATAAATATGAACATAACAAAGAATAACAAAGTGAATAGGCTGAATGTTTCCCAAAATGTTGGGACTAATCCTTTAAGATTGTCACATGAAACATTAATTTGATAAATGAAACACACATTTCAGTCTCAGTAACAGAGCTCCTCCTGAGTCGTCTTTGGTGTTTGCAGGATGGGTGTGATAGTGCATGCTGATGCGGAGCCCAGGACAGACTTCTGCCCTGTAATTTATTTAATAAGGTGTGAAAGATGACAAAAGCAATGTGTTGAAAGAGGTCTCCTCTACAACCCTGATAATAAAACTTTATTGGAGCACAGTGCACATCATTATTCTCATTTGATTGACAGGAAAGTAGCTACAATATGACTCAACACAGGACAAATAAGACAAAGAAGTAAACAACGGTACTAATAGAAAAAAAAAAAAACAATGTTGTTAAATGACCCCATATTCATGTGATAACCAATCCTGTCCCACAAGCGACACCTTTACTCGTCTTATTTACATCATATCAAATGTGCTACTGCAACATCACAGTAACTTTTCAGATGCAGTCAATCTGACATCAGCCCCGTGTGATGTAATCAGTGTTCAGGCGGTGAAATTGAGCTTGAAGAGAACCGTCTGGGGCGTGGTGACGTCGGCCACAGCGAGCTCCTGTCCATCTGACAAGCCCAGCTCTGTATCGGGACAGACAGCACGTATGTTAGCATGAATGTCAGCAGCCTCAGGTCACCGTGGATGGACCGGTAATACCTGCTTATTACCTTTCAGAGTCTTGCAGAGGTTCGGCCGGGTTCGTTCCTCGATGGATTTCACAGACTGGAATGAAATTGTAATGATGGTTTAATCGTAGTTTAAAATGGAACACAGGTGACCATTCACCATGCATTCATTCGCATAGATTAAACACTGTTTATTACCTGCAAATACAGCGTCTTATTCTTCCCTTCCAGAGTTGTGGTGATAGCTGGGGATTTCATTTGTCTGGAAACATTGACAGACAATTTGAACTTAATCATCCTTATCTTTCCTGAACAGGCATTCCAAACAGTTGTTTCGTGAATACTCACAGAGAGGCGTTCTCTGTAAGGTACTCTAAAACCTCCTGTAGTTTGGCAGAAGGAGGGAACTGGAGATCCTGAGGAACCTGGCTGCAGGCTGAACAGTTTTCCTGCCAATGATAAAAAGCAAACTGGTTATTCTCTGCATGGCTGCATGTACAGTGCATGGTGGTTACAGTTTCTAACAATTAGAGGGCAACAAACCTTTCGTTCAGCTTCAAAAGTGTAGGTGTACAGACCATCCACATCATTGAAGACCAGGTAATTATTCAAAGGAATATATGCACTGCAAAATAAAATCTGATGTCAAGTTTATGTTCGTTTGACAAATCAGCAAATAACTGGGATGAGAGATGAATGCTGAGGGGACACACACGGGGCCCATCGAGCATCAGCTTGGCTGTTCACATCAAAGTGCATTTCAGAGATTGTGCTCCTCTGCTCCCTTCTTACCACACATAGAGCTGAGCTGTATTATAACCTTATGATGTTACACTTTGGACGTGTTCCTGCATGTTCTGCAACTATGAAGCTAAAAGGAACACAGCCCTGTGTGTGATAATCTGTGGGGAGCTTCTCTCCCGCATGCTGCCAGTGTGTCTCTGCCATC